>CM033642.1:238411327-238545801 GCA_019512145.1 Engystomops pustulosus | reverse complement strand
TAACGCATGCGTTAACATCGCGTTTACGATGCGTTTTGTTAACGCATGCGTTAACAGTGATGAAATTAGGCAAATCACCTCTCCTCAGCTGTTGTATATGCGTTTCAAACGCAATGAAAACGCAGGTCAAAACGCAACGTGTGAACGCGCCCTGAGGCTCTGCAGGCCGGGGGATGTGCAACTCTTCCCTAAAACTATGCCTTTACTATGTCCTTACCTCCCATCTCCTATAGGAGCTCAGCAGCTAAGTAAATCCACTGAGCCCGGAATAAGGGGACATATATAACACACTAACTTATTGTTTGATAAGAGCCGCACTGGAACATCAGGAGATGCAGGGCGCAGGGTCTACGTAGAATTGCACTATTACCAGTGACCATTCAAGCTTGAATGGTTGCAGGCTACAGCCAGTGCACAGCCACAGGGGAGAAACAAGCAGGACCACTCCATGCACACTTGGCTTGGAGGTGGCATAAAGGGGGAAATGATTTAATCACCTGTACAACAGAAAACTGAATATCTGATTCATGTTGTGACACAACTGGTTAATTATAAACCTGATTATTCAAGGAGCTGTACATGAGGTATATGACAATGTAAAACAGGTTTTAACTTGTAGTCAGAATATAACCCTGGGGAATTATTGGGAGACTCCTATAAATTCGGATTATAATGGGATAAATTTATTAAAAACATATATAAGGCTACATTCACACTAACGTATGGGGGACGTATATACGGCCGACGTATATACGGCCGATATACGTCCCCCATACACTTCTATGGGCGCACGGCACCCTACGGGAGCGGTATGGTGCCGCACATGTGCGGCACCGTACCGTTCCGTACCTGGGAAAAAGATAGGACCTGTCCTATCTTTTCCCGTAATACGGCTTAGCTTTTATTGTTATACAAATAAGATATGAAATAGCCACTTGGTGCTCAAAACAAGAAAAATTGATTAAGAACACAGATGCCCTAGGTGAGGTGACCTTTGAATGTGAGATCGCATTAAAGACTATGTAGTTACTAACCCCCCCTGATGTTAAAAATTAAAACATACACTAATCCAGTGGACGATTCCACTTATACGATTAAATACCATATGAATTGCAAAAGTACAGCTGTAATATATGTGGCGCAATGCACCTGTCCACGTTGGTATGTGGACAAAACGATCCAACAGCTCCGCAGGAGGATCTCCAGTCACATTAGTTCCATCACAACAAGCAAGGACACCCCGATCTCTAGACATGTGAGACTGCATCATGGAGGAGATGTAAATGTCCTACGTTTCTGGGCCATAGATCAGGTCCGAATGGGACCCTGACAGGGAAACACAGGGAAACATTCTACAGTTAGAAGCCAGATGGATCCACCGACTTAAATCTTTAAGCCCGTCGGGTCTAAACGAAGGTTTCACCTTTGCAGCGTTTCTCTAATGGGCCATCTACGTGCACTCTTATTACTTACTTTTCTGTCTATACCAGAAAGAAGAATTGCTTATTTACCGTATATACTCGAGTATAAGCCGACCCAAGTATAAGCCGAGGCCCCTAATTTTACCACAAAAACCTGGTAAAACCTATATTTTGTTTACTCCAGTATAAGCCGAGTTTGGGTTTTCAGCACATATTTTTGTGCTGAAAAACTAAGCTTATAGTCGAGTATATAAGGTATCCTTAAAACTACGGTCATTGACCATTTTGTATGCTTATCAAGAAATCTGAACCCCTCCCCCCATCATAGTACTCCTTCATTGGCCTATGAATATCCTTACCAATATCCTGATCCCACCCAATATTGAATGGATATCTTACATGTAGCACATACTCTTAATGACCAATTAAAGGGCATAGATATTTGCTGATAACAGTAATATGTGATATGGTAATAATAAGTAATTTGGTGATGGATGCACCACTTACCGTATGAGTTATCTATCATACACTAGTAATGCACCTATTGAGCTTTAAGGCACTGTTTCTGCTGCCAATATACATTTGGTTTTCCCTTTAACTATATTATTGTTACCTGTTCGCACCCTGTATCTGGCTTATAAATAATAGTAGGTAACCAAAACATTCAACACGAATATACAAGCAATGTGCAGAAACGAGCGTGGCAGCATACTTACCTAATCCAACAGATGTGCGCACATCTACCTGCATACAGTACAGCAATTGGAGACAGAGTGCCTGGGCATGCGCAGTCCCCCCTGCCGCCGAGTCAACATCTCTCTAGCTGACATGCACACATTAACTCAAGAGCGAACACGGCGCGCACTGTGATAGGTGAGTGTCATTACCAGCTGCTCAGAACCCCGCCGCCCCTCGCCGTTTACCATTGGCTATGAACTTTATATACCCGGCGTGATCGCGCCGCCGATTAGTATTAGCCTGACCCCTGATGAAGCCAGGTCACTGGCGAAACATGTCGGGGGGCTAATCTCTTTCTTTATTTTAATTGCAGTGTACCTAGATAGAGGTGTTACCTTTGATCTGTTGGCTGACTAGGATTAGGGTTTTGGTTGTGGTAACCACAACAGGTTTCTGTACAAGGTTGGGATCGAACTGATCCCATACCACAGGAATCAACGCATGGGTTTAAATGACAATAACTCATAGCGTTCAGGTTTGTATCTTCGCAATACTAGCAATTACTATCTACTAGTTACTATAACATCAAACCTACTATCTATCACCCGCATTGTCTAGGGCAGTGATGGCGAACCTATGGCACGGGTGCCAGAGGTGGCACTCGGAGCCCTTTCTGTGGGCACTCAGGCCATTAGCCTAGCACAGAGTTCACCATACAGGACCAAATCCATTAAATCTTCCTACAGTCCTAGGCAACTTATGAGATGCTGTGCTCAGCACTATTTCACAGGGACACTTCATTGACTGTTTGGAACTACTTGAAAAGTGAGAAGTGCATTATCTTTGGAGGTCATCCTAGTGGGCCCACCATTCTTCCTAAACGGAGAGACCCTGGAGAGAAGCTACAATGATAATCTGAATTTGCCCACCTTCTTTCAACTGTATTGGTGTCCTCAGGGGGCCGATACAATTAAAGAAGTGGAAGAACAGGTAGCAATAAGTTACTGCTTAAAATGGCACACTGGCACATCAGGGTAAATAAGTGGGTTTTGGTTGTAGTTTGGGCACTCAGTCTCTAAAAGGTTCGCCATCACTGGTCTATGAGGATGAGGGGGTGACACAAGAGGGGTGACCCAAGAGCTTGTATAATGGTCCAGCCGTTTTGATAAGAGAATGGAATAAAAATAACTTAATTAATAAAAAATGCTGCTGCTTGAACCTGCCATCAGCCGCCATCTTATATACAAAGTCCAAGGTCAGTGGGACTACAGAGAAGCATTTTCCAGATAACAGACAGGGGGAGTACCCAAAATTTGTTAATAAAGAGTTAAAGTTGCATGCAGTTAACAAGTGTGATAGGCCTAGATAAATGAGTTTTATGAGCACATTTGAAGCTTATGAGGTTGGGTATTAGTCTAATACAAAATTGGTGCAGCTCGGAAGAAGTTCTGGAGACGTGAGTGGGAGGTTCGAATTAAGGAAGAAAAAAATCTAATACCACTGGCAGATCGTAGAGCACAGGTTAGACGATAGAATGACATAAGAGCGGAGAGGTAGGTAGGTGCAGCATTATGAAGAGCTTTGTGGATGAGGGTTATTAATTTAAATTGTTTTCGGAAAGAGACGGCCAACCAGTTCAGTGACTGGCACAGACTGGAGGCCTCTGTGGAGCGTTTTGTCTGAAAGACCAGACTGGCTGCTACATTGAAAATGGATTGTAGAGGAGAGAGTTTAGTAAGCAGAAGAAGGATTAGTAGAGAGTAACAGTAATCTAGATAATAGTGAATCAGAGCCACAATTAGTGTTTTATAGGTTTCAGTTGTAAGTATTGGTCGGATTCAAGAAATCTATGTGTGGAGCTCAGCCACAGTGCTCTTGGGGTTCTTCTTTATCTCTCTCACAAAGGGTCTTCTCCCATGATTGCATAGTTTGGCTGGATAGCCAGGTCAAGGAAGATTTGTGGTGGCCCCAAACATCTTCAATTGAAGGATCATGGAGGCCACTGTGCTCTTAGGAACCTTGAGTGCTGCAGAAATGCTTTTGTAACTTTGGACAGATCTGTGCCTTGCCTCTGAGCTCCTGGGATTGTTCCTTAGACCTCATGATTCTCATGTGCGCTGACATGCACTGTGAGATGTGAGGTCTTATATAGACAGCTATGTGCCTTTCCTAATCAAGTCCCTGCAGTTTAATTAAAGACAGCTGGACTGCAATGAAGGAATAGAACCATCTCAAGGAGGTTTAGCAGTAAATGGGCAGCATGTGAGTTAAATATGAGTGTCACAGCAAAGGGTCTGAATACTTATGTCCATGTTATATTTCACTTTTTCTTGTTAAATTAATTAGCAAAAATATCTACATTTCTGTATTTTTTTCTGTCAAGATTGGGTGCAGTGTACATGAGCCAAAAAAAATAACTTTTTTGATCTTACCAATTGGCTGCAATGAAACAAAGTGAAAAATTCAAAGGGGTCTCAATGCTTTCCATACCCACTGTATTCTTATTTTGTGCATTCTTTAGTATAATATGTTATTCTGTATTGTGCATTAACGTGGTGAGGTACACTCCTTGCATTGGCTCCTTCTTTCTCCCCACTGAGAACACGTGCTTGGCTTGGTGGCTTTGGGAGAGTTTGGTTTTGTGTTGGAAAAGCTCTCTTACGTGCATGGCAAAACCTTGGATCTGAATTCTAAGTTTAATATAATAAATTTTACTGTTATTAAATGAAGATGGAGGCTGATGACTGATTCAGGCAGCAGCACCTTTATTATATTACATTTTACTTTGTTCTATTCCCTTATGAAGAATGGCTGGACAATTCTATAAGCTTTTTACCTCTTCCTCATAGACTGTAAGCTCTTGTGAGCAGGGCCCTCACTCCTATTGTTCCATATGACTGTTTGTGCTCAGTCGTGTTTTATTTTATTTGTATATGTCCCCTATGATTTGTAATGCGCTACGGAATATGATGGCGCTATATAAATAAAGATTATTATTATTATTAAGTAGCTTTAAACAATTGTATAAAGCGTAAAGTTACATGGAATAAAACATACAGAGTTAACCACAGATTAGATGAATATGTTACTTATTCCCTTTTACTTAGCAGCTGGCGTCTGCTTCAGATCTCTAACCTGGGTGATAAAGGATGTAACACGTCCAATGAAGTGGTAAGTAACCGGAGGGGGGGAGGGCATTTAAATCAATGCTAAATCTCCATCTTTGACACTTCTGTGGATTCTCCTCTCAGCATGGGGCACACAAGAACTTCCTGAGGCTGAAGCAGCAACATCACAGGGGCTTAGTCACCGCTATCATCCCCCCATCAGACTTCAGGGTGGAACACAAAAGTCAGCAGCAGCAGGGGAGGAATCAGGGCTGGGGAATAATAACCAGGCGACTGAGTTATTTGAGTCACAGTAATAAGAAGCAGCTGCAAGCAGCTGTGCCGCCTCCTCTGCCTCTTCTTCACCATTGCCTGAGATTCTGTAAAGTGGGGAACGGGGCGAGATCATTTCCACCAGTGACTATTTCCTAGGCCAGGTAAGCCGATCTCTCCCACATCTATGAGTCAATGTTGCCTGGCAGAGCAGATGGTGTCTGGAGCTAGATTACATGAACGTCTTCATAGAAACATTGTGATAATACTGTAATTCCACAGACAATATGTTACTGTGTGCATCACAATCACCAGACCAAAGATATCAAGACAAAGGAAAAAACAGTTTGCCCTGAAGAGCTGACAATCTAAAGTCATATCGATGAGCATAGATGAGGAGGGAAAGCATGAATATGGATGTATATACACAATGGTGCTAGTTTCCAGTATCTGTACAGTGTCACAGCCATTGTTGTGATGCTCCTTGTGTTGTTACAAGCCGTTGCCATGTGCCTATGCTAGTTCCTGGTTAGGCTTAGTCCTCCCAGGCTTCTCCCTTGTGTTATATGCGGTTCAGATCTCTTGGAATTTCCTGCTCTCGTGTTACTGCCACAATTCTGCAGATTTCACCCCAGTCTGGCTTTGTGCAGCATTGTAATGGGATGATCTAGCGGCGGCTCTGCTGCACACACTGGGCTTTATGTAAACTCTTTCTCTGAGATGTTTCATGAATGAGGTAAGATGTTTTTTTATTAACTTTCGGAAAGTATTTTCAGGCTTCTTCTCTTTGCGCATGGATTTTAAAACTACTGCTTCCAAGTGTCTTACATTGGAAATATGTAAAGTAGGTTAAGGGGAAGTGTGCCGGTGCTGAGTATTTGTTTCAATGTACGTTGCCCCAAGCTACACTTAGGTTAGCAGGAAATTCTATGCCTGTGGTCTTTCTAGACACATGATAAAATCTGTCCATAGAAACCTGATGGACTCATTATCATTCTATTAAAGGGGTTTTCGCATCTGGCCATTCACATTTCATTTCATTTATCTGCCATATACACACATTTCTTCAATTGGATGTTATTAGAAAATATATACTTGTGTAGATAATTTCGCATAAATGTAGTCATGTCGTCCCGTAGAAATAACATAGTTGTTCTTGGATATGACCACACTGCACCTTGGCCGTGGTAGCCACAAATGCTCTAAGGAGACTCCTCACCACCTGGATTAAGAGTTAATTACCACGGGAGAAGCACTAACTCCCGGTCATTTTATATGCAAAAAATATTTTTTCTTTGTGTTATAACTCCAGCAGTGGTGGTCTTTTCCAAGGTCAACAATCTAGTTTCTAAGGGACCACATGACTACATTTATGAGAAATTACCTTCACACAGGTAAAAATTTTTTTAAGTTGCCAAGGATTTACTGTATTATTTTCTCACTATAAGGCAACACATACAAACTGTGTGCTGTTCTCAGGCCACTAACTATAGATCCATGACCGTTTTTTGCAGTCCTTATGTCATCAGTATGTTTCTGAGCCTTATGAAAAACATTCTGGGGCACAAGTGCATTGTACGTGTATAATGCCCTCTGCCGCAATTCCCAAAGATTGTGCGAACGATTCCCTGCCTGTGTCACTTCCCCACTCAGGTCCGCCGGAGTTCATCATCATCTTCCTAGTTCATGTAAGTGCATTGGATGCGACACAATTTGAATGTTAAATCCCGCGCTCAGTCCGAATCAGTCTGACAGCCCGATTGGAGCATATTTATTTACATGGTCACTGGAGTTCACTAAGATCGTGCATCTGATATCATGAATGTGTCGCTTCCCCGCTCAGGTCCGACAGAGTTTACCATCTTTTTAGTGCTGCATCTAAGTGTTTGAAGATAAATACAGCGCTCAGTCCGAATCAGTCTGAGTGTCCGACGCCGATAATATACTCCATGGTCAAAACTTGAGTGTGTCTTATAGACCGAAATGATGGATTTTGCACAAAAATTTTCTTTAAATACATTGAAAAACAACATTTAGGGTCACACAGTGGCTCAGTGGTTATCATTACAGCCTTGCAGAACTGGGGACCTGGGTTCAAGTCCCAGGGTCAACATCTGCAAAGAGTTTGTATGTTCTCTCCTTGTTTGAGTGGGTTTCCTCCATGTCCTCCGTTTCCTCCCACACTCAGAAAACATACTAGTAGGTTGATAGGTTGATTATATTGTGAGCCTCATTGGGGACAGGGACCGATTTGGCAAAACTCTGTGCAGCGCTGCATAATCTGTATGCGCTATAGAAATAAAGAATTATTATTATTAACATTTTTTATCAATTTTTATATTTTGTAACCTTCCATGAAACAAAAATTCTGTGTAGTAGAAACAATTATTGTTATTCTTGAGGATTTAGTACAGAAAATTGGATGGATTAACCTGTTGGATAAGGCAATTCCCCATGTGGATCAATGGAACATTGTTAGACTTCACATCCACGACCTGATATTTCTGCCATGGATCCTGTAATCAGACATGTGTAAACACATCTTTATATATCTGTTCTTTTGTATTGACAGCAAAAGGATGTAGTTGGTAGGGTAAACAAGTTGAAAATCATACACCAATGGAACAATGTGATAAGAGTCTGATTATTGGGTGTCCAACTAAAAGGTTCCCCTGTATGAATAGAGAACAGTTGGGCATGCAAGCTTCCCATCTATTCTCCTCTATGGGACTGCCAGGGGCGTAACTTCCGTGGTAGCAGCCATAGCAGCCGCCATGGGGCCCACAGTGTCAGGGGGCCCCATCATCCAACCTGACAATAAAGAATGTAGGATGTGAACCATTATATATATATATATATATATATATATATATATATATATATATATTGTACAGGATAATATGTATATAACATATATATGATGTATATATGCTCTATATGTGTGGATAAAAGAGTGTATAAATGTGTGTGAATGAGTGAAGAACGGTATGTTTATGTATATAGGTATATAAGTGTATATAAATGTATATATGTGAGTGTAATATGCATATTTGAAAGAGGGAAGGGGGACCTCCTTCTACTAGTTACGCCCCTGGGGACTGCTTATAGGGAATACAGCGCTGGGTAATCTCTTGTAGTCCCAGCCAAATGAATAGAGCGGCATGTACAATCTTCTGCTCCAATCAAATTCAGGGACAAGGGATTTATGATCGGCTGGGGGATCACTTATCCTACAAATAGGTGATAAGTTGTGACTTAATTACATTATAAAGAATACCTGCGCTCACTTTTCTCTTTGAAATAATAATCATGCAGCACACAGATCCTAAACTGTGTAACGTGTACTTAAGGAATAATCATGTCCATGATATTATTTCCCCCATATACATTATATATAACTTGGAAATGTAAAATTAAATGGTCTTGCTCAAAGGGGATTAATATTAGACCTGTCTGGTATCACTGTGCTGGTTACCGGGTCATGTAAAAGTAAACCTGTGTATAACAAAGTGTAACTAAATTCCGACGGTTTTAGAGAATGGCATGCAAATAAGGAGAAGGCACAAAATTTGGGATTTTATGTATAAATGATCCTTAAAATTAGCTTTAAGCCAAAGAAATAGTTTTGTTTTGTTCTTTGTAGTGTGAGTGACCTAAGACAAATGACTTTTTGTCCCCACAGTCTGGACCCCTGACAGTTGTTAATGATGAGTGTCCTCCCCCCAGTGCGGCGAGATCGGATAGTGGCCGAACTCCCACAGGTAAGAAGATAGGCCATTAGTTTATGTCCTATATAACATTTCCATTCTATTTCCATGTATTTTAATTATAGTGATGCAATAATAGTTATATGTACCTCAAATATTTTGGAACATTATTTATACAGCACATGATGCTTAGTACCCTGGGAGCTAGATAAACAAATAGAAACATTTCAGACAAACCATCAAAAATTTACAGTGTGATAGTTAAATGGGTTGATTAGGAATTGCTATTGGTGGACTCTAAAAGTGGTAGTAGGGGACCAACAACTGGCCCCTGTATCATTCAGCCATTGGGCACCATGTAAATACAATACACAGATCCATATCCCTGTAGCCATAGCTGCAAATGTCATTGAAAGTGAATAAGAGCTATGTCTGTTGTTTCAGCGTCTGTCCCAATAGCTGATCAGTACAGGGTCGTCCATCTATGATGAAGATAGGTCATTAATATTCATTGCTGGACAACCTCTTTAAAGGGAATCTACCATCAAAATCCATCATGATAAACCAGTGGCACTAACTCATAGATCCAGGCACTGTGACTGTGGTAATCGTCTTATATATGTTATCCATGGCCTCCTTACTTCTAAAATCCACTTTAATAAGTATGCTAATAAGCCTATACAATGCAATCATCTTGGATGCTAATAAGCCTGCCTGAAGTGCTACTGGTCCAGTACCAAGATCCCTTATGTGCTGCAACTTCACAGTCTGTTGCAACTTCGCAGTCTGCTGCAACAGAGAAGGTTTCAGCACACTGAAGGGGAGGGGGAGTGCTCCTACACAGTGTAACAGCCTGTAAATCTGCAGCATAAAGGGGTTCTGGGAACCATCCCATTAGCCTATCATGTTCATTAGCATAATTCTAAAAGTTGATTTTAGAAGGAAGGAGGCCATGGATCTATGAGTGAGTGCCCCTGGTTTATATATGCCTGATTTTTATAGAATATTTCCTTTAAGATAGCCATAATGGAAAATTTTAATGTAACTAATGATTGGGCAGTTGGATTACAACATGCTGTATTATTTTGTTCTGATGAATATATACAGCTTTCTTCCCCCTCTTATGCAGTACATGTGCACTGCTGTGTCCTATTACTACTGGCAGGATCGTCAGGACCCACTCATTGGCTGAGGTGTGACCATTTCTGTGCCACCAATAGGAAAGTCTTCTTTATTTTATTTTAATTTGAATTTTTCTGCTTACCCCTGCCCAAACCCCCTTTTAACCCCATGTTAATGCAGGACATAGAAGTGTATGGGAGCTGCATACACAAAGCAGGACCTAAGAGATAGTCACTGTAGATAGACCTTGAATGTAAATTCTTGGACATCCATTTTAACATTTTCACCACCACAGAATACAATGTTTATTAACCCATAAACTACCTCAGATCTCCATGGATATAAATTATTCATTCTTTACCAAAGGAAACTATCATAGAAACCATTAACACTCTCAAGGTCTGAGACCACCAGAAACCTCTTTAGGATCCATCCTATGTGAATACATGTGGTCCATGTAAAATTGTCAATTTGTATGTAATGAAAGGGGAATGTAAATATAAAATGTGTGTTGTGTATGACACATAATGACAAAGATAACAAATAAGTATTTCTGTGGTGTTTGCATAAGACCAAACGGCACATGTTGTATTGCTGCAATAACTAGTTATGCACTCATATGTCAGATCTTTATTTCCAGCCTCTTTTTCTGTGAAATACTGAGTAATGTGACACCCTGTTGTGCCCCGCAGCGCATTCACCCTGTGTGGTCCCAATGTTGTGCATGTGGCCTCAGGTCTTCATGTCTAAGCAAGTAAAGATGAGCAAAAAAAAAAAAAAGCAAAATGATGGCTGGCAGACGGGAAGTTACAGTTCACTTGTACTTGGAACAGAGACAACACCAACATCCCAGCCCAACCTTTCATGGAGAGATTTTACAGGCTGAAACGTTTTAAAGGGTTATAGCCAAATGAGGAACACTGATACCACTATAGCAGCTTCCCAGTCACTGCTGTTGGTCATGAACAAATGGCTATTTGTATTAGACTGCAATATGGAACCCGCAGACTTCTAGGGCAGTGATGGCGAACCTTTTGGAGACAGAGTGCCCAAACTACAACCAAAATCCACTTATTTACCGTGAGGTGCCAACATGGCATTTTAAGCAGTAACTTATTGCTGCCTTTTCTTCCACATCTTTCAATCATATCGGCCTTAGGAGGCAACCAATACACTTGAAATAAGGAGGGCAAATTCAATCTCTCGTTGTAGCTTCTCTTCAGGGTCTCTCTGTTGAGGAAGAATAGTGGGTCCAGAATGAGAACCTCTAAAGATATTGCAGTTCTGTCAGCACCTTCTCACTTTTCCCGCAGTTCCAAACAGCCAATGAATTGTCGCTTTAAAATAGCGCTGAGAGCAGCATCTCTTAATGCCTGGGACTGCAGGAAAATTTGGTGGATTTGGTCCTATTTGGTGAACTCTATCCTGGAGTAATGGTCTGAGTGCCCACAGAAATGGCTCTGAGTGCCACCTCTTTCATCTGTGCCATAGGTTTGCCAGCACTGTTCTAGGGGAACCTACTATACCCTAATATGCAACCTTTATTATGTAATAATGCAACATATAAGAAGTGGTAAATTGTATGAATAATTGCCCCTTATAATGTTTCCACCTCTGTATATACATTCACTTCCTGTGATGTCTTAGTTTAGTTCTTTGTAATTTACCGTAAATGTATTTTGTGATCATGGCTCTCCCAGTTGTGAATAGCTTATAAGCTTGGGCTGTGCTTATGCTGATACACAGCAGCCAAGCAGAATATGCAGATATCATGCCCCCCATTAGATAATGAAGCTGAGCCTTGGTCATTGAAACTAACTGTTCCCTAATGGGACAAAACAAGAAAAATACTAGTTATGACAAATGAAACATGGCTAAATATGTCAGAGATGCTTAGACATTTCATTCTGTGTAAAACTTTTTTCTATAAAATTTAACCCATTTAGAATTTTTATTTGAATTAATCTGTGTTTTATCTATGATTTTTCAGTGTTTTAAAAAAGAGGCATGTCTACACACCAGAGACTCCTTCCATCCCAAAGTGATCAGTGCCTGTAAGCAGCAGAGAACCGGGACAGTGGGGTAAGCTTAGTCTATATAGCATATAGGGTCACCATACTAACAAGCTCCCATGTCCTCTTATTAGAGGTTTGCTGAAATTGAACCCTATCCTGTTGAGTACAGTATGGCACAGTTATGGATCACTATTTTTTTATAACAAATCTAGGAAATTTCTCATTTTTCCGTGAGATGCAGACGTTGTTTTCTGAGTTTTAGCTCATTTAATGCCATTTTCACCGATAGCTTTTCTGCTCAAATGCACCACCTTTGACCTACCTCTATCGCTGAAATTTAAAAGAAGGAGAGGACCGAAGGGGATTTCGTCTTCCCTTACTTATTTTCTCACTTACCACTTTGGTCCCTACTATATTCCCCTTCCTAGTAACCTTGATAATGCCATCTTCCTGTGTTCTCCCGCTGATAATTCCCCCTTCCTATACCCATTGTATATGCCATCTTCCTGTGTCTCCCCGCTGTATAATTTCCCCCTTCTTCTATACCCATTGTATAATGCCTCTTCCTGTGTCTCCCGCTGTATAATGCCCCCTTCCTATAACCCATTGTATATGCCATCTTCCTGTGTCCCCCGCTGTAATAATTCCCCCTTCCTATACCCCATTGTATAATGCCATCTTCCTGTGTCTCCCCGCTGTATAATTCCCCCTTCCTATACCCCATTGTATAATGCCATCTTCCTGTTCTCTCCCGCTGTATAATTCCCCTTCCTGTACCCCATTGTATAATGTCATCTTCCTGTGTCTCCCCGCTGTATAATTCCCCTTCCTGTAACCCCATTGTATAATGCTGCCTTCCTGTGCCCCCCACTGTATAATCGCCCCTTTTCCTGTACCTCCTGTATAATTCTCCCTTGCTATACCACAATTTATAATGCTGCCTTCCTGTGCCTCCCCATTGTATAATGTAGCCTTCCTGTGCCCCACTGTAGATTCCCATTCCCCCTTCCGCACCCCATTGTATATTGCCAGTTGCCACATGGGGGTGCTCACATATACATATTAGGGATTGCTCACACTACTGTTGTCTTTGCTGTTGTTTTCATTTGAATTGCATAATCTTAAAAAAAGTGTTTCTCTTAAAAAGGTACAACCAGAAAATGTTTTTATTTCTCTGATCACATTGATGCTCTGTGGTGACTAATATACTGTATGCTGTAAGCAGGAGGCTCTTTCCCTCTTGTTACAAGGCTTGGTTTACGATCTGCTCCTGGGAACATTCCCATGGATTTCATTCCAATCCACCCTGACATTCCCAATAGCATCCCTCTGGGTGTGTTGCCTGTAAATCTCCACACAGTTTATGTGCTATGTATTTTTACCAAAAAGTCATCCAAATTGGGTAGTTCTGTAGTTAAAGCAACAAATACAGTAATAGTATTAAAGGGAACCTGTCACCTCTGACAAGCCCCAAGTACCCAAACACTACCTTTCCCTCACTGTTTATTTTTCTAGTTGCTGCTTGAATGAAATCTCTATTCCCCATGGCCTTGACTTTATAACTGCAATATGGGAGGAGGAATTAGTTGATTTTGCAGCAAAGGGGAAAATAAGCAGCAACTGGACACGGAGACAGTAAGCCTACTGTGGGGATTATATGCATGTTAGAGACCAAAATTCCCTTTAAGAAACCTACCACTTGAAGTGGCAGGTTTCAGATGGAATACGACACCAGCTCAGGGTGAGGTAGTAGCGGTGCGAGCTTATTTTTGTAGTGTTTAAACCGCTGTATTGCGTGTAAAACCTTTTAAACTTTATAGCCGGCGCAGGGAGGTACGCGCCTCGCTCTACCATCAGCGTCGCGACTACATAGGAAGTGAAGGAGACCGTGCGCAGGTAAGCCGCCGAGCGCGTACCTCCCTGCGCCGGCTATAAAGTTTAAAAATTGTTTTAAACTGCAATACAGCGGTTTAAAACACTAACAAAAATAGCTCCGGCACCAGCTCACCACTGAGCTGGTGCTCAGTATTCCATCTGAAACCTGCCACTTCAGTGGTAGGTTTCCTTTAAATACTTAGATTTAATAATGAAGCATATCCCCTCCTAGAATCTATTTTTAATTTTGACAATTCTGTGTACAGTTGGGGATGTGTTTTCACAGTTCTGACAATGTTTCATCAGGAGTAGGAGATTATCATTATTGGTTGTCAACCACCAGTTGAATTTGTACTTCCAATGTATTATTTACTCATATGATTGTTTTGTAGTTTTTTTCTTTCTTTCCAGCAGATTTAAGATTTCCAAATTTATTGGGTCGGAGATCTTTCAGTAGGCAAGACATGCATGATTAATAGGAAGTAAGAATCATTTTACCTGTAGAATAAGTCTACAAGTCATACACAACATGAGATATGTTGTCCTCCACTAACAGCATGCTACACTCACCGGCCACTTTATTAGGTACCCAGCTAGTAACGGTTGACCCCTTTTGCCTAAGAACTGCCTCAATTCTTGTGGCATAGATTCAACAGGTGCTGGAAGCATTCCTCAGAGATTTTTTGGTCCATATTGACATGATGGCATCACACAGTTCCGCAGATTTGTCGGCTGCACATCCATGATGCGAATCTCCCGTTCCACCACATCCCAAAGATGCTCTATTGATTGAGATCTGGTGACTGTGGAGGACATAGTACAGTGAACCATTCATAGTTCAAGAAACCAGTCTGAGTATATCCAGCTTTATGACATGGCGCATTATCCTGCTGAAATGACCATCAGATGTTGTACATTGTGTCATAAAGGGATGGACATGGTCAGCAACAATACTCAGGTAGGCTGTGGCGTTGCAACGATGCTCAATTGGTACAAGGGGCCAAAGAGTGCCAAGAAAATATTCCCCAACCATGACCCACCACCACCAGCCTGAACCGTTGATACAAGGCAGGATGGATCCATGCTTTCATGTTGTTGACGCCAAATTCTGACCCTACCATCCAACTGTCGCAGCAGAAATCGAGACTCATCAGACCAGGCAACGTTTTTCCAATCTTCTACTGTCCATTTTCGATGAGCTTGTGCAAATTGTAGCCTCAGTTTCCTGTTCTTAGCTGAAAGGAGTGGCACCCCCGGGGTGGTCTGTCTGCTGCTGTAGCCCATCTGCCTCAAAGTTCGACGTACTGCGTTCAGAGATGCTCTTTCTGCCTACCTTGATTTGTAACGGGTGGCGATTTGAGTCACTGTTGCCTTTCTATCAGCTTCGAACACCAGTCTGCCCTTTCTCTTTCTTCTGACCTCTGGCATCAACAAGGCATTTCCGCCCACAGAACTGCCCGCTCACTGGATGTTTTTTTTTTCGGACCATTCTCTGTAACCCTAGAGATGGTTGTGCGTGAAAATCCCAGTAGATCAGCAGTTTCTGAAATACTCAGACCAGCCCTTCTGGCACCAAAACACCATGCCACGTTCAAAGGCACTCAAATCACCCTTTCTTCCCCATACTGATGCTCGGTTTGAACTGCAGGAGATTGTCTTGACCATGTCTACCATGCCTAATGCCTGAGTTGCCGCCATGTGATTGGCTGATTAGAAATTAAGTGTTAACGAGCAGTTGGACAGGTGTACCTAATAAAGTGGCCGGTGAGTGTAAATATGATGCAGTATAACTTTTACAGAACCTGACCAAACATCAGATGGGTTGTATTTTTCATTATTAGGAAGAACGGGAAACACTATACCTAATATGCAACCTTTATTATGTAATAATGCAACATATAAGAAGTGGTAAATGTATGAATAATTGCCCTTATAATGTTTCCACCTCTGTTATAACTTCACTTCGGATGTCTTAGTTTAGGTCTTGTAATTTACCGTAAATGTATTTTGTGATCCTGGCTCTCCCAGTTGTGATAGCTATTAAAGCTTGGGCTTGGCTTATGCTTGATACACAGCAGCCAAGCAGATTGCAGATTCATGCCCCCATTAGATAATGAAGCTGAGCCTTGGTCATTGAAACTAACTGTTCCCTAATGGGACAAAAACAAGAAAAATACTAGTTTGACAAATGAAACATGGCTAAATATTTCAGAGATGCTTGAACATTTCATTCTGTGTAAAACTTTTTTCTATAAAATTAACCATTTAGAATTTTTATTTGAATTAATCTGTGTTTTTATCTATGATTTTTCAGTGTTTAAAAAGAGGCATGTCTACACCACCAGAGACTCCTTCCATCCCAAAGATCAGTGCCTGAGCAGCAGAGAACCGGGACAGTGGGGTAAGCTTAGCTATATAGCATATAGGGTCACCATACTAACAAGCTCCCATGTCCTCTATTGAGGTTTGCTGAAATTGAACCCATCCTGTGAGTAAGTATGGCACAGTTATGGATCACTATTTTTTTATAACAAATCTAGGAAATTTCTATTTTTCCGTGAGATGCAGACGTTGTTTTCTGGTTTTAGCTCATTTAATGCATTTTCACCGATAGCTTTTCTGCTCAATGCCCACCTTTGCTACCTATCGCTGAAATTACCTTTGTTTCCCTCTATCACTACACTTGCCCTATTCCCCTTCCTAACCCTGAATGCCACTTCCTGTGTCTCCCGCTGATAATTCCCTCCTATACCCATGTATCATCCCTTCACTGCTCCCGCTGTATAATCCCCCTTCTTACCCTGTATATGCTCTTCTTCCCGCTTAATTCCCCTTCCTTAACCCCATGTATAATGCCATCTTCCTGTGTCCCCCGCTGTATAATTCCCCCTTCCTATACCCCATTGTATAATGCCTCTTCCTGTGTTCTCCCCCGCTGTATAATTCCCCTTCCTATACCGCATTGTATAATGCCATCTTCCTGTCTCTCCCGCTGTATAATTTCCCCTTCCTGTACCCCATTGGATAATGCCTCTTCCTGTGTCTCCCCGCTGTATAATTCCCCTTCCTGTACCCTTGTAATGCCCTTCTGTGCCCCCACTGTAATCCCCTTTCTGACCCCATTGTATAATTCTCCCTTGCTATACCACATTATAATGCTGCCTTCTGTGCCTCCCCATGTATAATGTAGCCTTCCTGTGCCCCATGTATGATTCCCCTTCCTGCACCCCATGATATTCCCAGTTGCCACATGGGGGTGCTCACAATACATATTAGGGATTGCTCACACTACTGTTGTCTTTGCTGTTGTTTTCATTTGAATTGCATAATCTTAAAAAAAGTGTTTTCTTAAAAATGGTACAAACAGAAAAATGTTTTTATTTCTCTGATCACATTGATGCTCTGTGGTGACTAATAACTGTATGCTGTAAGCAGGAGGCTGCTTTCCCTCTTGTTACAAGGCTTGGTTTACGATCTGCTCCTGGAACATTCCATGGATTTCATTCCAATCCACCCTGACATTCCCAAATAGCATCCTCTGGGTGTGTTGCCTGTAAACTCCCACACAGTTTAGTGTGCTATTGTATTTTTACCAAAAAGTCATCCAAATTGGGTAGTTCTGTAGTTTAAAGCAACAAATACAGTATAGTATTTAAGGGAAACTGTCACCTCTGACAAGCCCCCAGTACCGCAAACACTACCTTTCCCTCACTGTTTATTTGTCTAGTTGCTGCTTGAATGAAATCTCTATTCCCCATGGCTTGACTTTATAACTGCAATATGGGAGGAGGAATTAAAGTTGATTTTGCAGCAAAGGTGGAAAATAAGCAGCCACATGGACACGGAGACAGTAAGCTACTGTATGTGGATTATATGGCATGTTAGAGACAACCAATTCCCTTTAAAGGAAACCTACCACTTGAAGTGGCAGGTTTCAGATGGAAATACTGAGCACCAGCTCAGGGTGAGCTGGTGCCGGAGCTTATTTTTGTAGTGTTTAAACGCTGTATTGCGGTTTAAAACACTTTTTAAACTTTATAGCCGGCGCAGGGAGGTACGCGCTCGGCGCTTACCATGCAGCCGCGCGACTACATAGGAAGTGAAGGAGAGCCGTGCGCATGGTAAGCGCCGAGCGGTACCTCCCTGCGCCGGCTTAAAAGTTTAAAAAAGTGTTTTAAAACCGCAATACCGGTTTTAAAACACTAACAAAAATTAGCTCCGGCACCAGCTCCCCTGAGCTGGTGCTCAGTATTTCCATCTGAAACCTGCCACTTAAGTGGTAGGTTTCTTTAAATACTAGATTTAATAATGAAGCATATCCCTCCTAGAATCTATTTTAATTTTGACAAACTTCTGTGTTACAGTTTGGGATGTGTTTTCACAGTCTGACATGTTCAGTCAGGAGTAGGAGATTATCATTATTGGTTGTCAACCACCAGTTGAATTTGTACTTCCAATGTATTATTACTCATATGATTTGTTTTGTAGTTATGTTTCTTTTCTTTCCAGCAGATTTAAGATTTCCAAAGTTATTGGGCGGAGATCTTTCAGTAGGCAAGACATGCATGATAATAGGTAAGGATAAGAATCATTTTACCTGTAGAATTAGTCTACAAGTCATACACACAGAGATTGTGTCCTCCACTAACAGCATGTCTACACTCACCGGCACTTTATTAGGTAAACTCCTGCTAGTAACGGGTTGGATCCCCTTTTGCCTTCAGAACTGCCTCAATTCTTCGTGGCATTGATTCAACAAGGTGCTGGAAGCATTCCCCAGAGATTTTGGTCCATATTGACATGATGGCATCACACAGTTGCCGCAGATTTGTCGGCTGCACATCCATGATGCGAATCTCCCGTTCCATCACATCCCAAAGATGCTCTATTGGATTGAGATCTGGTGACTGTGAAGGCCATTTGAGTACAGTGAACTCATTATCATGTTCAAGAAACCAGTCTGAGATGATTCCAGCTTTATGACATGGCGCATTATCCTGCTGAAAGTAGCCATCAGATGTTGGGTACATTGTGGTCATAAAGGGATGGACATGGTCAGCAACAATACTCAGGTAGGCTGTGGCATTGCAACGATGCTCAATTGGTACCAAGGGGCCCAAAGAGTGCCAAGAAAATATTCCCCACACCATGACACCACCACCACCAGCCTGAACCGTTGATAAAAGGCAGGATGGATCCATGCTTTCATGTTGTTGACGCCAAATTCTGACCCTACCATCCGAATGTCGCAGCAGAAATCGAGACTCATCAGACCAGGCAACGTTTTTCCAATCTTCTACTGTCCAATTTCGATGAGCTTGTGCAAATTGTAGCCTCAGTTTCCTGTTCTTAGCTGAAAGGAGTGGCACCCGGTGTGGTCTTCTGCTGCTGTAGCCCATCTGCCTCAAAGTTCGACGTACTGCGTTCAGAGATGCTCTTCTGCCTACCTTGATTGTAACGGGTGGCGATTTGAGTCACTGTTGCCTTTCTATCAGCTCGAACCAGTCTGCCCTTTCTCTTCTGACCTCTGGCATCAACAAGGCATTTCCGCCCACAGAACTGCCGCTCACTGGATGTTTTTTCTTTTTCGGACCATTCTCTGTAAAGCCTAGAGATGGTTGTGCGTGAAAATCCCAGTAGATCAGCAGTTTCTGAAATACTCAGACCAGCCCTTCTGGCACCAACAACCATGCCACGTTCAAAGGCACTCAAATCACCTTTCTTCCCCATACTGATGCTCGGTTTGAACTGCAGGAGATTGTCTTGACCATGTCTACATGCCTAAATGCACTGAGTTGCCGCCATGTGATTGGCTGATTAGAAATTAAGTGTTAACGAGCAGTTGGACAGGTGTACCTAATAAAGTGGCCGGTGAGTGTAAATATGATGCAGTATAATCTTTTACAGAACCTGACCCAAACATTCAGATGGGGTTGTATTTTTCATTATTGAAGGATCAGTCAACATGTGCACAATAAGAGTAGGCAAAACATACTTTACACAACGCTCAAAGGGTTACGTGTCAAGGAGCAGAGTGCAACAGTAAAGAAAAGACACAAAACAAACTTGCATAGCATATACAAAGCATAGTTATGTCATTAATCAAATATCATGGTGTGGTTATAATATCAGGCCAAAATACCAGTACAAAATAACAATCATTCTGAAGGCATCAAATACAATATCAAGAAATTATCAAGCGAGGAGGATAGGGTCAACAACAGGTACAAAGTCAAAGGGGAATCCCACCATATATCCCAGATTTTGCCAAATTTCTCAGGGATCCTTACACTGTTTGGAGAACTAGTGAGTTGGGTGTTGGACCCCTTCTGGTCCTATATTATTAACTGTCCTAAGGATATATTGCTAATATAATGCACGCTGCCAACCTTTCACCACCTCATCTTCTAACTGTTTGCGTTATTTAATATGTGTTGCCCTCACCATTACCAAGAAATTAGTGCCGCTAGTTTTAGCGAGGGCTGCCACTAAAAATTTCAAGGGGCATGACAGCAAATGTTGTGGCCCAGTGCCCCACAGTCACAGTGTTGACAGTAGCCCATTGTCACAGTGCTCCACAGTCCCAGTGCCCCTCTGTAGCCAACAGTCAGAGGGCCACTTTGTAGCCAATAGTCATAGGTGCCTTACTGTAGTCAATAGTCACAGTTACTTTCTCTGTAGCCAACAGTCAAAAGTCCTTTTTCTGTTGCCAATTGTCAGTGGGCCCCTAGCCAGAAGTCACAGATCCCCTCTCTATTGTCAATCATTACAGACCCCCTCTCTGTAGCCAATAGACACAGGGCCCCTCTGTAGCCAATAGTTACATGGACCCTCTTTATCCTGTAGTCACTAGTCCCTTCTCTGTAGTCAGTAGTCACAGGGACCCTCAGTAGCCGATAGTTAGGGGTCCCCTCTTTGCAGCCAGTACTCACAGATCCCATGGTGGCTGTGTCTACACTATTGGGGTGGATCCAACCCCCAGATCCAGATCCATCCACAGCAGTAATCACTTCACAATGCAAGGGGAATACTGTGACGCCATGGGCTGGGTCTGCTGGTGGTCTCATTTTGGCAATCAGATGATTGAGCTCTTTACTGTCAATTGGACCAGACAACCTGGCACCAACTCACACCGCATATTGGGGATTAAATGATTGGAGTTGGTGCATGCAGGGAAGGGATCATTAATTATTTTAATTAAAGAGAACCCATCATGCAAAATAACCCCCCTTAACTAAATATATTTTCATAAACTGCCATTAGAGAGCATTGCCTCTATCCCTTCATTGTCCCTCTACATGCCTGTAAACCTAAGCAATGAGGTCCTAAAGCTGTATGCAAATGACCTGTGAAATGTCCAATGAAGCATTAGCATATTCAAGCTGTCCACCTTATTCATGAGTGGGAGGCACAGCCACACCCCCAGTGCATGACGGACAGCCTGTATAATGATGTGAGGCTGTATAATGATGTGCTTCCTGGTGCTGGTGGCCACACACCCTGCAGCCTGTGTGTGCATGTGTGTGTGTTTAGGAAAGATACAACAGCTCCAGGCAGCCATGTTACAGCAGATTCATGTGTAGCTGATGTCTGTGTCTCTCACCTGTATATTAGGAGGATGCAGCATGTCAGCAGATGCAGCACACACACTAGCAATGCTTTACTATACATTACACACAGACATGAGCAGGGGGGGAGAGGGGAGGGGTAACAGGGGTGACATCACTGCCTCTGACCATGTGACCAGCCTCATTTACATGATAAAAAATAGATGATTTTACAATGAATAATGTATGAAATAACTAGATAAAGGCTGGGATGGGATCCTTGTGAGCTGCTCCAACAGGTAGTAGTGACAGGACAAGTGACACAGACCTGATGACAGGTGTCCTTTAAGGTTAATTAATCCATGTTTACTTGAGTCTTATTTTCATTTATTGTGATACATTTCTATGTTCATCAAGGTGAACATTTTATAAATCTGGTGCAACCTGCAGCAAAAAAACAAATTGCTTGAAAAATACTTTCATGATAAATCTGCCCATAATTCTTAAATAATTCATTAAGTATATAATAAGGGTCTCATTCTTGTGATAATTTGTGATTCTTTTTGTAAGGTTTTGCAAAGACGTCTTTGATAAAAACTATAAGGCGACTATTGGAGTGGACTTTGAGATGGAGAGGTTCGAGATCCTTGGAGTTCCTTTTAGCTTGCAGCTGTAAGTTCTCTTACTCATTGTAGAGCTGTTCAGATATTTTGAGATGTCCATTTACACACAGATCTGGTGTTGAACCAGCTTTGAATATAAAATGAGCCATAAATAATATAATGTTTCCTGGAATACTGATAATTGAAGGAGTGTAACGTGTCAAAAAGAATTAACGATATAACACCGTCAAGCCAAAGAAGCAGTGCCCGTTTTGGGATGGAAGAACACAGCTCCTCCATAGTAACATAGTTGTACTGGGTTACAGCAGGGTCAGTGACCTAACTCTATGGTGGGAACTGGAGATCTTGTGAGTAGTCACAGGGAAAGGGAAAGTAATTCAGGTTTCCATCTATTTTAAGGGCTCTGGGAGGGTCTTTCAGCCTGAAGAGCTTTCTGCTGTCTGCACCGTGTTGCTGCACAGCCCCTCTCCTCTGCTACTTGTGGTATCAGGAGTTTGGCTGGGAACTTATAGCAATCAATCAGAGTAAAAGGGAGGAGTTGTGGAACCGTTGAAGGACATCTTCCACCAGGATGAAGGATTGTAAACCAAGCACACTTACATACAGCTGTGTGCTCCCACTGGCAGGATCTGTTCTTCTTTTAGCTTCTTATTCACTTGTTTTTATGAAAAAGGGATTTTAAATAATCCAAATGCGCCTAAGGGGCTCCAGGCTCCATAAACACCTATGAAGCCCGTAGCCCCTCATGCTCATTTGCATCATTTTATTTTCAACAAGGTTTTATTGTTTGAAAAACATAGGAAAATTCCTTATAAAAGATCAAGGCGCAAGGTGTACCCCACGTAGGGGGATTAGTAATGAAAACAGTTTTTTGACAATTTTTTATGATACATAGCCAGCTTCTGTATCGTTCAAAACAATAAAACAACATTTGCATAATTTTAAAAGCCTTTTTTTGTAAAAAAAAAAAAGGAAATACGAAGCTAAAAGAAGAGCAGATCCTGCCAGAGGGAGTATGTCAGTGTGCTTGGTTTACAATCCTTCATCCTGGTGATAGATGTGCTTTAATTTCAAAGAGCAGAAAGCTCTTTGATAAAATACCTGGCGAGAGCACTTGCAGGAGCTGCAAACCTGGATTAAAAGTTCACTATCACTGTCCTGCTGCAACTTATTACACATATACAAAGATATGGTTAGACAGAGCTCCAGGGTCTATACTTAACACTATCTGCAGTTTATTGTGGTTAAATTAAAAATAATTATTTTCTAGGGAAAAGAATCTGATGTTATTATAAATAGTCACCTTTTTATTGGCATATACTACATAATTAAAAAAAAACTACTTTTTTTTTTACTAGATGGGACACAGCTGGACAAGAGAGGTTTAAATGCATTGCTTCCACATATTACAGAGGTGCTCAGGGTATGTTTCTTATTGATTTTGTATGTCATTCAGTTTGTTTTTGTGACAATAAAAGCAATACTTATGATGGTGTGAAATAAAATGGGGGGGGGGGGGTTGTTAAAGGGCCCAAATCTCCCAGGATAGAGTATTAATGTCTGATAGGGTCATGAACACCCAGTTATAGTAAGAAAAGTAAAGTGAAAGTCTCCGTTCACTTCTCCACAGGGAAAAGAAGGATCTTTATCCTTTAGTGGGCAAGATTAACCCCCTAAAAGTTAAGACAAACCTGTATAAAGGCAGTTTCATATATACTCGAGTATAAGCAGACCCCAGTAGTATATAGCCAGCCAGCCCCCAGTAGTATGTAGCCAGCCTGCTCCCAGTAGTATATAGCTTTCCAGCCCCCAGTAGTACATAGCCAGCGCCCGTAGTATATAGCCAGCCAGCCCCCAGTAACATACAGCCTGCCAGCCCCCCTGTAGTATACAGCCAGCCAGCCCCCCTGTAGTATACAGCCAGCCAGCCCCCTTGTAGTATACAGCCAGCCAGCCCCCCTGTAGTATACAGCCAGCCAGCCCCCCAGTAGTATCACAGCCAGCCAGCCCCAGTAGATAAGAGCCAGCCAGGCCCCTGTAGTATACAGCCAGCCAGCCCCCGTAGTATACAGCCAGCAAAAAAAAAAAAGCCCCCTGTAGTATACAGACAGCCCCCTGTAGTATACAGCATGCCACCCCTAATCAGCCAGCCCCCTGTAGTATACAGCCAGCCAGCCCTGTAGTATACAGCCAGCCAGCCCCCCCCGTAGTATACAGCCAGCCAGCCCCCTGTAGTATACAGCCATCCACCTGTAGTATACAGCCTGCCAGCCCCCCTGTAGTATACAGCCAGCCAGCCCCATGTAGTACACAGCCAGCCCCATGTAGTATACAGCCGGCCAGCCCCCTGTAGCATAAAGCCGGCCCCAAAGGTATACAGCCAGCCCCATGTAGTATACAGCCAACCCGCAGTTTGCCAAGCACATAAAAAAACAAACATACTCACCTTCGGGCAGTCCCGTTGCCTGGTGCACCTCCCCGATGCTCGGGTCCCTGTGGCTCCTCTCCTTTCTTCTCTTTGCTGGAACAGCCGGCAGAGACGCGCACACTATGACATCATCGGTGGCGAAGCGGTCATATCATAGTGTGCGCCGGCAGATCGTATGGATGCGTCTCTGCCAGCTAATACAGCAGAGAGAAGACAGAAGAAGAGCCGCGCCGAGCATCAGGCAAGTTTTTATTGACTCGTGTATAAGCTGAGGTGAGGTTTTTCAGTGGCTTAGATGCGAGTATATACGGTAAGCTGGAAAATTCCTTTAAAGAGGACCAATCACCTGTAAAAACGGCAGTAGAAGCTGCTAATTGAAGTAAGCAGCTCCTAGTGCTACAACAGAAGCAGCAGTTTTACACTGCTAGCGTTATCAGAAACCTCAGATAACGCTAGCAGACACTGCCGCACTGTACAATAGAAACTCCCCGGGACCGCCCCATAGGCCGGTGGTGACTACCGAGCTTCATACGACAGTCCCCGTCCCCTCATGAATACAACGGACCGCTTACAGCACAGTCCTGCGTTTTCTATTGTGCAGCGCAGCTGTGTCTGCTAGCGTTATCAGAGGTTTCTGATAACGCTAGCGGTGTAACACTGCTGCATCTGTTGTAGCGCTAGGAGCTGCTTACTTTAGTAAGCCGTTTTTACAGGTGACAGCTCCTCTTTAAGTACACAGGGACACACATATTCCATTACTTCACAGCTAAAAAATATCATCTGTAACATTAAATATATTGGACTCATTTGGCAATGCACTTGTTTGGCTTCTTTAAGTCACATTATTTTCAACTTATTCAATGAAGTTTCCAAAACTTCTCTAAGGTTAACATTATTACCCAGTAATGTACCACAAGGCATCTTCTCCACCATATGCTAACACAAGCTTTTTCTGCCTTCCAGCCATAGTTATAACCTTTGATCTGAACGATATTTCATCATTAGAACATACTAAGTAAGTGAACTCCATACATAACAGCTGTCTAGCTACATATGGAAAATACTATAATGCTTCTATAGAATTGCCTATAACTGGTTTTACGTTACAGACAATGGCTTCAGGATGCTCTAAAGGAAAATGACCCTTCATCGGTGTTACTATTCCTGGTTGGTTCCAAGAAGGATCTCATTGTAAGTAATGATTTACAACGGCATTAGGCCATTTGCTCGCTGAGGGTCAAACCTTTGCCAATCTAATACTGATTGTATACTCAAAGAATACACTGTTAATTTGATTAACCTAAATAGCATCTTTAATTTCTGAAAGCACTGCCCCCCCTTAATGTTTGGCAGATTGATGGAGTCAGTAGTTGTTGCATCTCAACGACTATACAATAATTTTATCTTGATGCCACTGTCTAAAGTGTAATGCAAAACAAGTAATGGGCATTCAACTTTTCACATTTTATCTATATTTACCGTAGATACCATTGAACATTAGAAGCATATTCTAAATATCTGATCTTGTCCCCCTACAGTCCCCCTCTCAGTATGCACTCATGGAACGGGACGCCTTGAAGGTGGCAAAAGAAATGCAGGCAGAATATTGGTCCATGTCCTCATTAACAGGTAGGTCTATGCCATCTTATTTAGAAGGTTAAATGCAAGACACTTATGTCCATATTTAAAAATGTATGGATAATAATAATGATAATTATCAATATACAGGAAGTCCCTAGGTTACATACTTACTGGAAGATTTTTGTGGGCCCCCCCAGTGTCAGTAGCTAATGAGAAGTCACGTGACTTCTGACCCTTCTGGCCTAGCTGGTGAGGGAAGAGCCCGGCCAGGTCCCCCAGGGCTTTTGGTATAAAATTGGAAATTACCTTTAATGGGACGGTGTCACCAATCAATGACTTATTTAACCAAGTTTTTATGGTTAAACAATTAGTTTTTTTTAATGTTTGCATGTCACTATAATACAAATAATAAAAATACAGTCCCCTTATGTACATCACAGTTAGGATTACAATAGGAGGCATCACCCCAATAGAAATTACTATTGCTGCCTCTGTCCGTGTGGCTGCTGTAAATTTTCTGAATTTAAAATGTTAAATGGAACACAATTACATTTTTCCATTGAGATTGTTAATAATTTACATTGGAAATGTCTTGAATGTGGAAATTTTACTGGTCAGGCATAGGAAGTTAATCATTTAACTGGATTTGTTGTTTCCTTACTATAATCCTCTAGGTCATGGCTTTGCACCTTTCTGCCAGAATGGTATGATGTCTAGTAGTACTTACTACTAGTAGTAGTAACAGGGAATTTATCAGTAGGTTTGGGGCCCCTAAACTAGCAGCATGTCTCCTGTCGCTGGGGTTAAACCTTTTTACCCTACATGAGTCAGGGATCGTCTTCCAAAGATTCCAGGTGGTAAAGACTGGAGTCCTCAAGTGAAGGTGAGGTCAATAAAGCAGATCTGGCAGATTCAGGTCACCAGACCCACACATGTACCACTTGGAATCTCAAGGAGGGAAAGGTTGGGCGCTCCTTAGCTCTCCGCTCTTCATAGAAATCCGAGCAGCTGCTGCTGTAAACGGCAAAATAAGGGAAATATGCAGGATGGGACAACAAAAACAATGCCTCTTAGCTACCTTGTAAGGCAGCTCCCTTAACTTCAAGCACGAGTTTCAGGAAGTCTAATGACATGATGTGGGATTAAATCCAAAAAAGTATATCTATTCGATGGAACAGATTCCTAACTGTAGACCGAAATGTTTCGACCTGGTTGCGTCTCTTCAATACAGTGTAGGGAACTGGTGTGGCTAAGTGAAAGGCCTTCGACTAGGGTCAGGGAGCAAAAGTTCCCCTTTCATTGACACAGGCGTGTGGAGACTTACAGCCATTGATGCTCAACTGGGGGATTAAGGGAAATATGCAAATATGTTTTCCAGGATAAGTAAAGCGGCAAAATATAGGACATGTCCCATATTTTGCATGTCGGCCCAGCTCGGTCATGGTGTGGGGAGAAACAGTGTGCTCACTGCACCGTGACCTGGTGCCATTGATTTCTGTGGGGGCCGTGATCTGGTCACAACTTTGGCATCCAGATCACAGCCCCCATAGCGATTGTGTACATGAGGCTTTACAGTCAAGTTCCCTTTAAGTCCATGGGAAAATTAAACATATAATTTCTTTTTACAGTAGTTTACTTCTATTTGTCTCCTAACCCTAGTGTTATATTAAAATGAGCACAGGAAAATTCAAATTTGTCCCTAAGCCATAGAGGGCTGTTCACGCCCAATAACATTGAGGGACATTTATCAGGGCTTATATAATAGCAGCTGGCGCAGCCATGCACTGGTTACATGAGGAGACCTAAGGAAGTGGGACTTCCATCTTACACCAGCGTATGATAAATCTCCCCCATCATGTCTGTGTAGATAGAACATAAATGTCTGATATTATTCCTGGATACTTCATAGATCCATTCCAGGGCTGACAAGCTAAAAGTTCTATAGACTGGGACATCCCATGTAGTGGGTTCCATTGAAAAAATATATTCTGCTGATTTAGAAATTGTGGGACACAGGCATAAGTTGTCACTTTAGGGTCCAAACTCTGGAATCTTCAGGAATTAAAAAGTCCCATTTCAGCAAGTATATACTGTTTGTTTAATGTAAAACCTTCTAATTTTCCAGTATACCTTCTTTATCAATTCCTCACTGTTTTCAAGATCTCTGCTTGCTGTCATTCTGTAGGAAGCTTCATTGTTTAGTTTCAGTGGATTCCCTGATCATGTGATATCACACAGGTGCACAATTCATTATATCACAGAGAGTAATCAGAGCTGTGTGTTATAACGAGCCGTGCACCTGTGTGACATCACATGACCAGGGACCAGCTCCTATCCATAGGAAATAAACAGTGAAGCTTCCTATAGAACAACAGCAGAGATCTAGAAAACAGTGAGGAATTGAGAGAGAAATTATATTGGAAAATTGTAGAACTTTTCTTATCGTTTTTGAGAACTGCTGCTTCAAAATGTTTACCTTTTCTTTTTTTTTTTAATTATCTAAACGTATTGTATGTTATTCCAGGAGAAAATGTGAAGGAATTCTTTTTCCGAGTGGCCTCCTTAACATTTGAGTCCAGTGTACTAGCCGAGCTCGAAAAAACGAATGCACGAAGGATAGGAGATGTAGTGAGTAAGTATGCTGGTGGTCGCTTCATGATACATTGATGTATAGTCGCATGACCCATGACACATCTTCAATTGATATAGAGTTATTTATATTTCATCAGATTAAGCAAAGTATTGGACTCGGCTATTAAAAAAATTGTATACTAACAGGATAGGCACATAAACACTTTCAGAAGCATAACTGCTGGGCTCCAAAGTGAAATGTATACCCGGTCCCCAAAACATAACGTATATTTAGAGAATCAGTCTCCTTATATGGGAAAGAGCATCTGATTGAAACCTCATGGCTTTTGGGCCCACAAGCTCTAAAATTCACTTTAGAGGCTTCAGTAATTATTTTACATAGACCTGTAGCAACTAAGTGTGTACTGACAATTCAATGGGGCACATTTACTTACCCAGTCCCTCTGAGTTCCCGAAAGTTCATTGTCCGACGACAATGCAGTGTGCCGCGATTCACCCGATATCCTGCTTGTGTCACTTCCCCGCTCAGGTCCACCGGAGTTCACCATCTTCTTCCCAGTGCATGTAAGTGCATTTGCGGTGCATGCGACACAATTTGAATATTAAATCCCGCACTCAGTCTGAATCAGTCGGATTCAATCAGTCGACTGACCCCCCTCCCCCCATTTCTGTCGCAGGAAAGCTGGCACGCCTGCACCAAAATCTGATTGCATGCGACACAATCCCCTTCTAAATCGCTGTCACAAATCCGAAAATGTCGGGAAGTACGACGGAAATGCGATCCGCCGACCCTTAGTAAATAAGCCCCAATGTATTGATTCTCTGTAAAATTTTAACATTTAATTTCTCATTTTTTTCTTAGGAATAAACAGCAATGACAGCAACTTGTACCAAAGCACAAAGAAGAATAAGTCCAAGTGTTGTCAGTGACAAGGGATTGACATATCACATGATTGCACTGCAAAGCAACAACATGGAAGTAGAACCTATTGCCACATATACATGTAGACTCCTGGTGCCCTACTCTGTTCTAGGAGGTTATTCAGGACCCTTCTTATTATATTATTGCTGGATATCACACGGACAGATTTATTGCATGATACCAGAGGACTCACTAGTACATTGGAGGGCAATAGATTGAAGATAATTTAGTTGTAAAAATATTATATTTTCCATTTAATTATTTCTTCTTATTATAATAATCATTATTATGATATAAGAAGAATAAAGGCCAATAATTCTTTTTCCTTTTAAAGTGTAGCTATACCTTTGAAGCAAATTATTTGTGTTTCAGAGTTTAATCTAGCAGATAATAATACTCTTTGTAATACACTTCATTAAGTACAGCAGCTTCTCTGTGCCATTTTTCTGCTTTTTTCTCCTGTAGTGAGCAGTGTATCTGAAAAATTTATTATCAGACAGATAATGATGAACTTTTTCCATAACCTGAAAATATTTTCTTTGATGATTCAGCTGTCTGAGGAGATTACACTATCCAGGGTCTGTAAAGTGTCATTATATCAGGTCCCTTTATCTCTCAGCTGTCAGTGGATACAGGACAGAAAGCTGATTTACACAAACTACTTAAATAAGGAAGAAAGGCAGAGGGAAAAGAAGGGCACAGGAACAGATTTCTTTAAGAAAGTATATTGCAATATTTACTATTATCATCTGCACTGTTGATTTATAACAGTTTGTCAAAAAAATTAGTTATGCTTCATGCTTGTTAAAGTTTTGGTGCTTATTGAAATTGATGATTTTACCTGAGGATTGTTCATCAATATCAAGTCGGTGGGAGCCCTACACCCTGCACCCCCTTCATTCAACTGTTCTTGGTGAGCCAAGCTTAAACACCTAAAAAAAAGTCTGAATTTTCAGTTCCATTCTATGGTGTCAGATATTAGGACCCCCATTTGATATTGTTGACTTATCCAAAGAAGTTAAGGTTAGTAAAATGTCTATTTTTCCTGAAAAAGTGCCTATGTTCCCATAAGCTGTGCTCAACAACATTGATAAGATGGTGGATGCAATACCAATACCGGGCTCAACCTATGGACGGATAATGTTCTTAACTAAGCAAAACTTTTTCTTTGAGGAATCTATCTAGTTTCATACCCTTGGATCCAGCTGTTACCCCTATGTGACTTGTGACCCTGGTTAGCAAGTGGAACATTTGTTGTACTATAAAAGTGGCATTGGATAGCGATTTTATTTTTCCATGCATCCTTACCTTTTGTATAACGGTACAGACATTATTTTATTATATTTATCCAGAAGGTGACAATGTAAATGTCTTTTAGGACAAAACCAAGAAATCAAGGGCACAATGCAATAAGATGTCTTTTTGTAAAAGCCGTTCTATTTTTATGCAAACAAGAAACAATTTAGCTTTTAAATAAAACTTTTACATTCTTAAAACGCTGCCTTTTCTGTATGATGGCTGAATGGTGGGGGTCTTTCCACATGTTATTGGACATTTCTATGAAATCATCATTAGTTTTCAAATTTATTCATTAGTATTCAAATTAGTTCACTGTAGGGAATATCATTACATGATGGATAGTATCATACATTCTTTTTAATCATATCTACTGTCAGCAGTTTTGACCATACAAAGCTACAGGGAGTAATAGGTTTTGGCCCTGGTGTAACCATACCTGTGTGTGTGTTAGTAGCAGCAGGACTGTGAAAAATGCATTTACATGCCAAGACTGTAGCTGGATTTGGAGCACTCTGATGCACTGGTGTGTGAGATCTCCTCACTGAGCACAACACAACACATCACAACATAACTGCTGTAGTAGGTTTCTGTTTGAAGACTACAGCAGGAAACAAAAAAAGATAGAGTATTCCTTTTAAATCCATTGTAAAAACAAGGTGTTTTTTATTTAAAAAATAATGACCTTTCAACTATTTGGCCATGGTGTTTGTACCAGTTTTATGTCTGACTTTACACTAGAAAGAACGTGCAAACTGTCTGCACATGTATATATGAAATGTTTGCACCAGTTTTGTGTCCTAAAAGGGGTGTTCCGGTAAACAGTTGGAACGTGCGCCACAATTCTAAAGCATGAAGATGTTCCAGTATCCAGCGCTGCCAGAGGGGCATTTATCATACTCCGTCGCACAGCAACAGTCCCTCATTCTTGATAACTTTGCTAGTAAAAGTTTTATTACTGGTGGCTACTACTGTCCTACCAGACTATTAATCTTCCAACAAACAACCTTAAAGGTAATATTTCTGCAGAAATTGACCTAATAAACCTCTACCAGCACCATCTATATCATAGGTCTTTAAAGGGGTTATCCAGGTTTAAAAAAATACTGAGGGCAGTGCTGGGGCGGGCAATTTAAACATAATAAACATGTACTCACCTCGCCCTCATTACAAGGGCGCACAGGGCGGCCGGAAGCTCCCATCTGACACCATCTCCCAGCGCTTACAACGCTGAGAGATAGGGACGGATGGGAGGACCCGGCCACATCGCGGACCGGAAGCTCCCTGTGCGCGGCTTCCGTGCCCCTGTAAACAAACAGGGGCACGGATCGGAGGGACCGCGGCTAGGGGACATCGGCGGCTCCGGAGGAGGTAAGTGGATGTTTATTATTTTTAAATAGCCCTCCCCAGCCTGGCCCTCACTAGTTTTTAAAACCCGGATAACCCCTTTAATGACCCAGTGTGGTAGCCAGTAATGGTGTAATTTATATATAGCCGGCCACTGTAAAGGGGACAGGGGGATGTAATTTATATAGAGGAGCCACTGTATAGGGGACAGGGGGGTGCAATTTATATAGAGGAGCCACTGTATAGGGGACAGGGGTGTGTAATTTATATGTTGAGGAGCCACTGTATAGGGGACAGGGTGTGTAATTTATATATAAAGGAGCCAGTGTATAGGGGACATCGGCTGTGTAATTTATATATAGGCAGACACTATATAGGGGACAGGGGGTGTAATTTGTATATAAAGGAGCCACTGTATAGGGGACAGGGGGTTGTAATCTATATATATAAACAGGCAGAGGCAGCAAATGTATAGGGGTCAGGAGGGGGTAATTTGCATACAGAGGAGCCAAATGTGTAGCGGACAGATAGGGTGTAATTTATATATGATATACGTGGGGGGCATAGTGTGCTCTGTTGTGGTGTGAGGGGTATATATGATATATGTGGGCACAGTGTAGTCAGTTGTGGTGTGAGGGGTATATATGATATATGTGGGGGGCACAGTACAGTCACTTGTCATGTGGCACATTTACTTACCCGTCCATGGCACGTTCCCTGATCCGGAATGCATTGTGCTACGATTCACTTAGATCGTGCGCCCTAAATCCTGCATGTGTCGCTCCCCGCTCAGGTCTGCCGGAGTTCACCTTCTTCTTCTCAGTGTATGTAACTACATGTCTTGTGACACAACTTTAAAGTTAAATCCCTCGCTCAGTCCGAATCAGTCGGATCGTCCGATGGCCCGGCCCCAGATTTCTGTTGCATGAAAGCCGAGACCGTTGCAACAAAATCTGACCGTGTGCGACACAATCCCCTTACAAATGCTTGTCCCAGCCGTGCAATCCCCGAAAACGTTGGAATATCCGACAAAAGTCTGCAGACCCTTAGTAAATGAGCCCCATTGTCCCTGTTTATGCCTATAAGGTCTGCCCTTAGTTGCTGAAAATTTCTATTATGCTGGTTGCCCCTCCACTAACATTCTTAGTAAAGTGTAATACAAAGTCAATGATGTTATGGTCACTATTACCAAGGTTCCCCCCAACCTGTAACCTGTTCAGCACTGCCCCCCTCTTGTTGGCTCCAGGACTAGTTGCGACAGGTAGATGTCTTTTCTTATCGACAAAAACCTGCTACCTTTGAAGGACCTGCATGTGCAACATCCCCCACCGGGGCCTAGCCTTTTCTTGGGGCCTGGAGTCAGCCGGGGCCCGCAGTACCTGAGTGGCTGGCGGTTGCGGCCTAAGCACGCTTGTGTCACGGTGCTTGGTATGGGGAACCGGAGGGCTGTCCTACAGCCTGGCAGGTCTCCAGCAGGGTGGTGTGGGCAAGCAATTAGATGAGGGAGAGGCTGCTATAGCGGATCTCCCTGGGGCAACCCTTTGGTGTCTAGAGTATGAGTCTCTGTGTGGTGGACAGGGTGCCCGTGATGGTGACAGCCGGAGTAGCAGGGACCAGACGGAGGCAGAGGTTGAACAGAAACACTTACAGTTCTTTATTGGAACCGACAGGAACCGCAGCAACGTGCCTTTAACAAGATGGTGGAGTGCTGAGATGCAATTTGGAGGGAGCCACAGGAGGTAGAGCGCCAGCCTGGATGCAGATGGCAGGCTGGGAGGTAGCTGTGTCCTAGTAGGATGCTTCAGCTTTCTCCTGGGTTGCTTCAGGTATCACCCTTAAAGGTAGGATGATACCCCTTTCCTCACTAACTCTTAGCTATTAGCTCCACTCTTCAGGCAGGGGCTAGGCTCTTCCTGCTCTGGTCTGGTATGCTAGCTGTCTAGAGTTTAGACTGGAGTTACTCCAGTCTGCTTGCTGCAGACTCCTAGTCTGACTGCTCTCTTCTCCCTCCTGGGAGAGACTCCTCCAGTTCTGGAAGTTTCCTGACAGGGTCTAGTAACTCCCCTGGTCAGGTGGTGGCTGCTCCCCCAATAACATCTCAGCTTACATCTTTGCTCACAGAGACAAAATATAACAAAGGTGATTGGCTGACACATCTTACATCAGACAAAACACTTAACTCCTGCCTTGCCAGGCAGGATCTACCATTGCAATGTCCCCATGTAGTGTGATGTAGTATCCAGGTTTAAAAAAATACTGAGGGCAGTGCTGGGGCGGGCAATTAAAACATAATAAACATGTACTCACCTCGCCCTCATTACAAGGGCGCACAGGGAGCTTCCGGGCAGCCGGAAGCTCCCATCTGACACCATCTCCCAGTGCTTACAACGCTGAGAGATAGGGACGGATGGGAGGACCCGGCCACATCGCGGACCGGAAGCTCCCTGTGCGCGGCTTCCGTGCCCCTGTAAACAAACAGGGGCACGGATCGAAGGGACCGCGGCGCGGGACATCGGCGGCTCCGGAGGAGGTAAGTGGATGTTTATTATTTTTAAATAGCCCTCCCCAGCCTGGCCCTCACTAGTTTTTAAAACCCGGATAACCCCTTTAATGACCCAGTGTGGTAGCCAGGGCCGGATCTACATTGGCGCTCCTGGAGCACTTGCGCCGGGCCCCCGGGATCAGTCCTCTCTCTATGGGGACCCTGGCATCTGGGGCTGTAGATCCGGCCCTGCACACACTGTCAGATCGGCTCCAGGAGCCCTACGGATATCAGCTACTAAGTATGGGGCTGCTAAAAGCTATTAGCAGCCCCATACTGACACGCACATGGTATATGGTGCCTGTGCCTTTAAGGCACTGATACCATAGAGAGGCAGAACTGTGGGTAGAGTGGCCTCTCCCTGCACTTTCTGTCCTCCACAGATGGACGATCTATGACTGATAGATCGCACTGTCTGTGTCTCCACACTGCAGGGAGGAAAAGAGCCGACTGCACATCATCCTGTCAGCGCTGCGGGGGATCGTCTGGAAAGGTAAGTGAACTTTTATTATTTAGGGGTTTAATAAAGAAGACAGAGGGTTGTAATTTATATATAGAGTTGCCACCGTATAGGGTTGGGGGTGTAATTTGTACATATAGGACCCACTGTGTAGGGGAAGGGGTGAGGGTGTCATTTTTATATAGAGGAGCCACTGTCCTACAGCCTGGCAGGTCTCCAGCAGGTGGTGTGTGCAAGAAAGATGGAAGCAGAGGCTGATGTGCTGGTTTTCCCTGGGGCAACCCCTTATTGTCTGTTATTTTGGTCCCTGGGATAGTATGGGGATCCTTGGTGGTAAGCCGTATCCAGACAACGAGGAACTTTTGCAAATAACTTGCGGATCTTTATTGGAACAACTAAATGTCATTGGGATAGGGGATTTCATTGTATGATTGAAATTGGGCCACTGTTGTATAGGCAGGGCAGCTTTAATAAATTAATGAAAATGACATGTAATAGTGAGTGGCCCTCATTGCAGACATATATCCGAGTTAGGAGGTGCTGTGTTGTGTCTCATATATATATTATTACGTATATCTATATCTATATATCTCATGAAGTGGTCCTGGTAGGCGTATTGTGTTCTGCTGTAGTGGTAGCAGTGAGGGGGCCATTATTCTCATGATGCGCGCGTGTGTCGGTGTATTTCTGTCAGTCATGATGGCCGTGGTATGGGTGTGTGGTATTATCATTCATATGCCGTGGAGTGGTGTGATGGTTTATTTCAGTCATGATGCATTGGTAAGTGGTGTGGTTAGTATTATTCATCAGGATGCATTGGTAGTGGTATGATGGTATATTCAGTCTATGTATGTCAGGGGTAAGTGGTACCGTGGTGTGGTATTTATCAGTCATGAAGCAGGGGTAATGTAAGTCAGTGTGGGATATTATTCATTCCTTATGCGAATAGTAATGGTAGCTTTGTAGGTTGTCTTATTTCATTGCCGTGCGTGCAGGTTTTCTCTGGTAGTTTGTTTTGTTGTGTATCTCATGTCGTCTTGATCCGGGGTAATGTCAGCCTTTTGTGTGTATAGTTCAGATCATGAATTGGCATTTGTTATGGTACGGTGTGTTTATTAATTCAGTCATTTAGGCTGGTCAATGGTAGTGGTTTAGTGGTATTATTCATCATTATGCGGGGTAAGGTAGTGGTGTGTGGTACTATTCATCCAATGATGCAGGTAATGGTAGGAATTTATGGTATTATTCAGTCATGATGCAGGGGTAATGGTAGTGGTGTGGTGGTATTATTCAGTCATGATGCAGTGGTAATGGTAGTGGTGTGGTAGTATTATTCAGTCATGATGCAGGGGTAATGGCAGATGTGTGGTGGTATTATTCAGTCATGATGCAGGGGTAATGGTAGTGGTGTGGTGGTTTTATTCAGTCATGATGCAGGGGTAATGGTAGCAGTGTGGTGGTATTATTCAGTCATGATGCAGGGGTAATGGTAGTGGTGTGGTGGTATTATTCAGTCATGATGCAGGGGTAATGGTAGAGGTGTGGTGGTTTTACTCAGTCATGATGCAGGGTAATGGTAGTGGTGTGGTGGTATTATCCAGTCATGATGCAGGGGTAATGGTAGAGGTGTGAAGGTATTACTCAGTCATGATGCATGGTAACGTATGCGGTAATGGTAGCATATATGTGGGAGCACAGTGCAGTCAGTAGTGGTGTGATGGGTATACATGCTATATGGATGCACAGTGTGGTCGGTTGGGGTGTGAGGGCTATATATAATATATATGGGGGCACAGTGTGATCAGTTGGGGTGTGAGGGGTATATATGATATATGTGGGGCACAGTGTGGTTAGTTGTGGTGTGAGGGATATATATGGATGCACATTGTGGTCGGTTGTGGTGTGATGAGCGGTATATATCATGTATGTGGGGGCACAGTGTGGTCAGTTGGGGTGTGACGGCTACATATGACATATATTTGGGGCACAGTGGGGCCAGTTTTGTATGTGAGGGTCAGGTGTGAGGATTATGTAGGATGATGCTGACCATGTTTGTTTTATAAACCCACAGAGATGAGTCATGGATGGAAGAAATCTGGAAGATCAGACAGAAGGGAAGAGACAACACTATACCTAATATGCAACCTTTATTATGTAATAATGCAACATATAAGAAGTGGTAAATGTATGAATAATTGCCCTTATAATGTTTCCACCTCTGTTATAACTTCACTTCGGATGTCTTAGTTTAGGTCTTGTAATTTACCGTAAATGTATTTTGTGATCCTGGCTCTCCCAGTTGTGATAGCTATTAAAGCTTGGGCTTGGCTATGCTTGATACACAGCAGCCAAGCAGATTGCAGATTCATGCCCCCATTAGATAATGAAGCTGAGCCTTGGTCATTGAAACTAACTGTTCCCTAATGGGACAAAAACAGAAAAATACTAGTTTGACAAATGAAACATGGCTAAATATTTCAGAGATGCTTGACATTTCATTCTGTGTAAAACTTTTTTCTATAAAATTAACCATTTAGAATTTTTATTTGAATTAATCTGTGTTTTTATCTATGATTTTTCAGTGTTTAAAAAGAGGCATGTCTACACACCAGAGACTCCTTCCATCCCAAAGGATCAGTGCCTGGAGCAGCAGAGAACCGGGACAGTGGGGTAAGCTTAGTATATAGCATATAGGGTCACCATACTAACAAGCTCCCATGTCCTCTATTGAGGTTTGCTGAAATTGAACCCATCCTGTTGAGTAAGTATGGCACAGTTATGGATCACTATTTTTTTATAACAAATCTAGGAAATTTCTATTTTTCCGTGAGATGCAGACGTTGTTTTCTGGTTTTAGCTCATTTAATGCCATTTTCACCGATAGCTTTTCTGCTCAAATGACCCACCTTTGACTACCTCTATCGCTGAAATTAGACCGATTTTTCCTACTTATCACTTACCACTTTGGTCCCTCTATATTCCCCTTCCTAAACCCCATAAATGCCATCTTCCTGTGTCTCCCGCTGTATAATTCCCCCTTCCTATACCCATTGTATATCCTCTTCCTGTCTCCCCCTGTATAATCCCCCTCTTTATACCGCATTGTATAATGCCTCTTCCTGTGTTCCCGCTGTATAATTCCCCTTCCTTAGACCCCATTGTATATGCCATCTTCCTGTGTCTCCCACGCTGTATAATTCCCCCTTCCTATACCCCATTGTATAATGCCTCTTCCTGTCTCCCCCGCTGTATAATTCCCTTCCTATACCCCATTGTATAATGCCATCTTCCTGTGTCTCCCCGCTGTATAATTCCCCCTTCCTGTACCCCATTGTATAATGTCATCTTCCTGTGTCTCCCCGCTGTATAATTCCCCTTCCTGTACCCCATTGTATAATGCCGCCTTCCTGTGCCCCCCACTGTATAATTCCCCTTTCCTGTACCCCATTGTATAATTCTCCCTTGCTATACCACAATTTATAATGCTGCCTTCCTGTGCCTCCCCATTGTATAATGTAGCCTTCCTGTGCCCCCCACTGTATGATTCCCCCTTCCTGCACCCCATTGTATATTGCCAGTTGCCACATGGGGGTGCTCACTATATACATATTAGGGATTGCTCACACTACTGTTGTCTTTGCTGTTGTTTTCATTTGAATTGCATAATCTTAAAAAAAGTGTTTCTCTTAAAAATGGTACAAACAGAAAAATGTTTTATTTCTCTGATCACATTGATGCTCTGTGGTGACTAATATACTGTATGCTGTAAGCGGGAGGCTGCTTTCCCTCTTGTTACAAGGCTTGGTTTACGATCTGCTCCTGGGAACATTCCCATGGATTTCATTCCAATCCACCCTGACATTCCCAAATAGCATCCCTCTGGGTGTGTTGCCTGTAAACTCCACACAGTTTAGTGTGCTATGTATTTTTACCAAAAAGTCATCCAAATTGGGTAGTTCTGTAGTTAAAGCAACAAATACAGTATAGTATTTAAAGGGAACCTGTCACCTCTGACAAGCCCCAAGTACCGCAAACACTACCTTTCCCTCACTGTTTATTTGTCCAGTTGCTGCTTGAATGAAATCTCTATTCCCCATGGCCTTGACTTTATAACTGCAATATGGGAGGAGGAATTAAAGTTGATTTTGCAGCAAAGGTGGAAAATAAAGCAGCAACTGGACACGGAGACAGTAAGCTACTGTATGTGGATTATATGGCATGTTAGAGACAACCAATTCCCTTTAAAGGAAACCTACCACTTGAAGTGGCAGGTTTCAGATGGAAAATACGAGCACCAGCTCAGTAGGTAGGGTGAGCTGGTGCGGAGCTTATTTTGTAGTGTTTAAACCGCTGTATTGCAGTAAAACACTTTTAAACTTTATAGCCGGCGCAGGGAGGTACGCGCTCGGCGTCTACCATGCCGCGCGACTACATAGGAAGTGAAGGAGAGCCGTGCGCTGGTAACGCCGAGCGCGTACCTCCCTGCGCCGGCTATAAAGTTTAAAAAGTGTTTTAAATGCATACAGCGGTTTAAAACACTAACAAAAATTAGCTCCGGCACCAGCTCACCCTGAGCTGGTGCTCAGTATTTCCATCTGAAACCTCCCACTTCAAGTGGTAGGTTTCCTTTAAATACTTAGATTTAATCATGAAGCATATCCCCTCCTAGAAATCTATTTTAATTTTGACAACTTCTGTGTTACAGTTTGGGGATGTGTTTTCACAGTCTGACAATGTTCAGTCAGGAGTAGGAGATTATCATTATTGGTTGTCAACCACCAGTTGAATTTGTACTTCCAATGTATTATTACTCATATGATTTGTTTTGTAGTTATGTTTTCTTTTCTTTCCCAGCAGATTTAAGATTCCAAAGTTTTGTGGTCGGAGATCTTTCAGTAGGCAAGCATGCATGATTAATAGGAAGGATAAGAATCATTTTACCTGTAGAATAAGTCTACAAGTCATACACAACATGAGATATGTTGTCCTCCACTAACACAGTCTACACTCACCGGCCACTTTATTAGGTACCCAGCTAGAAAGGGTTGGACCCCTTTTGCCTTAAGAACTGCCTCAATTCTTTGTGGCATAGATTCAACAAGGTGCTGGAAGCATTCCTCAGAGATTTTGGTCCATATTGACATGTGGCATCACACAGTTGCCGCAGATTTGTCGGCTGCACATCCATGATGCGATCTCCCGTTCACCACATCCCAAAGATGCTCTATTGGATTGAGATCTGGTGACTGTGGAGGACATTTGAGTACAGTGAACTCATTATCGTTCAAGAAACCAGTCTGAGATGATTCCAGCTTTATGACATGGCGCATTATCCTGCTGAAAGTAGCCATCAGATGTTGGGTACATTGTGGTCATAAAGGGATGGACATGGTCAGCAACAATACTCAGGTAGGCTGTGGCGTTGCAACGATGCTCAATTGGTACAAGGGCCACAAGAGTGCCAAGAAAATATTCCCCACACCATGACACCACCACCACACAGCCTGAACCGTGATTGATACAAGGCAGGATGGATCCATGCTTTCATGTTGTTGACGCCAAACTACCCTACCATCCTACCTCGAAATGTCGCAGCAGCAAATCGAGACTCATCAGACCAGAACGTTTTTCCAATCTCTATAGTCCAATTTCGAGTGAGCTTGTGCAAATTGTAGCCTCAGTTTCCTGTTCTTAGCTGAAAGGAGTGGCACCCCCGGGTGTGTGGTCTTCTGTGCGTGCTTAGCCCATCTGCCTCAAAGTTCGACGTACGTGCGTTCAGAGATGCTTTCTGCCTACCTTTTTGTAGTAATCGGGTGGCGATTTGAGTCACTGTTGCCTTTCTATAGCTTCGAACCAGTCTGCCCTTTCTCTTCTGACCTCTGGCATCAACAAACGGCATTTCCGCCAAGAACTGCGCCGCTCACTGGAGTTTTTTTTTTCGGACCATTCTTGTAACCCTAGAGATGGTTGTGCGTGAAAATCCCAGTGTATATCAGCAGTTTCTGAAATACTCAGACCAGCCCTTCTGGCACAACAACCATGCCACGTCAAAGGCACTCAAATCACCTTTCTTTCCCCATACTGAGCTCGGTTGAACTGCAGGAGATTGTCTGACCATGTCTACATGCCTAAATGCACTGAGTTGCCGCCATGTGATTGGTGATTAGAAATTAAGTGTTAACGAGCAGTTGGACAGGTGTACCTAATAAGTGGCCGGTGTGAGTGTAAATATGATGCAGTATAATCTTTTACAGAACCTGACCACAACATTCAGATGGGTTGTATTTTTCATTATTGAAGGATCAGTCAACATGTGACAATAAGAGTAGGCAAAACATACTTTACACAACGCTCAAAGGGTTACATGTCAAGGAGCAGAGTGCAACAGTAAGAAAAGACAAAAACAAATGCATAGAATATACAAAGCATAGTTATGTCATTAACAAATATCATGTGTGGTTATAAATCAGGCCAAAATACCAGTACAAAATAACAATCATCTGAAGGCATCAACTACATATCAAGAAATTATCAAGCGAGGAGGATAGGGTCAACAACAGTACAAAGTCAAAGGGAATCCCACCAATATCCCAGATTTTGCCAAATTCTCAGGATCTACACTGTTTGGAGAACTAGTGAGTTGGGTGTTGGACCCCTTCTGGTCCTATTTTATTAACTGTCCTAAGGATATATTGCTAATATAATGCACACTGCCAACCTTTCACCACCTCTCTTCTAACTGTTGGTTATTTAATATGTGTTGCCCTCAAACATTACCAAAAATTAGTGCGCTAGTGTTTAGGAGGGTGCCACTAAAATTTCAAGGGGCAATGACAGCAAGTGTTGTGGCCAGTGCCCCCACAGTCACAGTGTTGACAGTAGCCCATTGTCACAGTGCTCCACAGTCCCAGTGCCCCTCTGTAGCCAACAGTCAGAGGGCCACTTTGTAGCCAATAGTCATAGGTGCCTTACTGTAGTCAATAGTACAGTTACTTTCTCTGTAGCAACAGTCAAAGTCCTTTTCTTGTTTGCCATTGTCAGTGGGCCCTAGCAGAAGTCACAGATCCCCTCTTCTATTGTCAATCATTACAGCACCCCTCTCTAGCCAATGACACAGGGCCCTCTGTAGCCAATAGTTACATGGACCTCTTTATCGTAGTCACTAGTCCCTTCTTGTAGTCAGTAGTCACAGGGACCCTCAGTAGCGATAGTTAGGGGTCCCCTCTTTGCAGCCAGTACTCACAGATCCATGGTGGCTGTGTCTACACTATTGGGGTGGATCCAACCCCCCAGATCCGATCCCTCCACAGCAGTAATCACTTCACAATGCAAGGGGGAATACGTGACGCCATGGGCTGGTCTGCGTGTGGTCTCATTTTGGCAATCAGATGATTGAGTCTTTACTGTCAATTGGACCAGACAACCTGGCACCAACTACACACCGATATTGGGGATTAAATATGGAGTTGTGGTGCATGCAGGGAAGGATCATTAATTATTTTAATTAAAGAGAACCCATCTGCAAAAAACCCCCCTTAACTAATATATTTTCATAAACTTGCCATTAGAGAGCATGCCTCTATCCCTTCATTGTCCCTCTACATGCCTGTAAACCTAAGCAATGAGGTCCTAAAGCTGTATGCAATGACCTGTGAAATGTCCAATGAAGCATTAGCATTCAAGCTGTCCACCTCTATTCATGAGTGGGAGGCACAGCCACACCCCAGTGCATGACGGACAGCCTGTATAATGATGTGAGGCTGTATAGATGTGTCTTGGTGCTGGTGGGCCACACACCCTGCAGCCTGTGTGTGCATGTGTGTGTGTTTAGGAAAGATACAACAGCTCCAGCGAGCCATGTTACAGCAGATTCATGTGTAGCTGTGTCTGTGTCTCTCACCTGTATATTAGGAGGATGCAGCATGTCAGCAGATGCAGCACACACACTAGCCATGCTTTACTATACATTACACACAGACCTGAGCAGGGGGGGAGAGGGGAGGGGTAACAGGGGTGACATCACGCCATCTGACCATGTGACCAGCCTCATTTACATGTATAAAAAATAGATGATTTTACAATGAATAATGTATGAAATAACTAGATAAAGTTGGGATGGATCCTTGTGGAGCGCTCCAACAGGTAGTAGTGACAGGACAAGTGACACAGACCTGAGACAGGTGTCCTTTAAGGTTAATTAATCCATGGTTACTTGAGTCTTATTTCATTTATTGTGATACATTTCTATGTTCATCAAGGTGAACATTTTATAAATCTGGTGCAACCTGCCACAAAAAACAACAATTGCTTGAAAAATACTTATTGATAAATCTGCCCATAATTCTTAAATAATTCATTAAGTATATAATAAGGGTCTCATTCTTGTGATAATTTGTGATTCTCTTTTGTAAGGTTTTGCAAAGACGTCTTTGATAAAAACTATAAGGCGACTATTGGAGTGGACTTTGAGATGGAGAGGTTCGAGATCTTGGAGTTTTTTAGCTTGCAGCTGTAAGTTCTCTTCTTATTGTAGAGCTGTTCAGATATTTTGAGATGTCCATTTACACACAGATCATGGTGTTGACCAGTTTAAATAAAAATGAGCCAAAAAATAAATGTTCCTGGAATACTGATAATTGAAGGAGTGTGTACGGTCCAAAAGAATTAACGATTATAACACCGTCAAGCCAAAGAAAGCAGTGCCCGTTTGGGTGGAAGAACACAGCTCCTCCATAGTAACTAGTTGTACGGTTACAGCAGGTTGACTGGGGTTACAGCGGTGTTGTGCACAAGCCCCTCTCCTCTTCTGCTACTTGTGGTATCAGGGTTTGGCTGGGACTTATAGAATCATCAGAGTAAAAGGGAGGATGTGTGTGGAACCGTTGAAGGACATCTTCCACCGGATGAAGGATTGTAAACCAAGCACACTTACATACAGCTGGTGCTCCCACTGGCGGATCTGTTTTCTTTTAGCTTCTTATTCACTTGTTTTTATGAAAAAGGGATTTTAAATAATCCAAATGCGCTAGGGGCTCCAGGCTCCATAAACACCTATGAAGCCCGTAGCCCCTCATGCTCCTTTGCATCATTTTATTTTAACAAGGTTTTATTGTTTGAAAAACATAGGAAAATTCCTTATAAAAGATAAGGCGCAAGGTGTACCCACCGTAGGGGGATTAGTAATGAAAACAGTTTTTTGACAATTTTTTTGAAAAATACGAGCTATTAAAAGAAGAGCAGTCCGCCAGGGAGTATGTCAGTGTGCTTGGTTACAATCCTCATCCTGGTGAAAGATGTGCTTTAATTTCAAAGAGCAGAAAGCTCTTTGATAAAATACCTGGCGAGAGCACTGCAGGAGCTGCAAACCTGGATATAAAAGTTCCACTATCACTGTCCTGCTGCAACTATTACACATATACAAAGATATGGTTAGACAGACTCCAGGGTCTATACTTAACCACTCGCAGTTTATTGTGGTTTTAAAAATAATATTATTTTCTAGGGAAAGAATCTGATGTTATTATAAATAGTCACCTTTTATTGGCATATACTACATAATTTAAAAAAAACTACTTTTTTTTACTAGATGGGACACAGCTGGACAGAGAGGTTTAATGCATTGCTTCCACATTACAGAGGTGGTCGTAGGTATGTTTCTTATTGATTTTGTATGTCATCAGTTTGTTTTTGTGACAATAAAAGCAATACTTATGAGGGTGTGAAATAAATGGGGGGGGGGGGGTGTTTTAAAGGGCCCAACTCCCAGGATGAGTATTAATGTCTGATAGGTCATGAACACCCAGTTATAGTAAGAAAAGTAAAGTGAAAGTCTCCGTTCACTTCTCCATAGGGAAAAGAATCTGTATCCTTTAGTAGGCGATTAACCCTAATAAAACTGATGCATTCATTACTCGGTATAAAACCCAGTAGTAATAGCAGCCAGCCCCAGTAGTATGTAGCCAGCCTGCTCCCAGTAGTATATAGCTTTCCAGCCCCCAGTAGTAATAGCCAGCGCCGTATGTATATAGCAGCCAGCCCCAGTAACCATACAGCCTGCCAGCCCCCATGTAGTATACCCAGCAGCCCCCTGTAGTATACAGCCAGCAAGCCCCTTTAGTATGCAGCCAGTCCCTTAAGTATACAGCCAGCCCCTGTAGTATACAGCCAGCCAGCCCCCTGTAGTTACACCTGCCAGCCCCCGTAGTATCAAACCCTGTAACAGCCAGCCCCCTGCTAGATACGCCGCCAGCCCTGTAGTAAAGCCAGCGCCCCAGTAGTACAGCCAGCCACCACCGCACCCCCCGTAGTATAACAGACAGCCAGCCCTGTAGTATAACAGCCAGCCCCCTGTAGTTACAGCCAGCCAGCCCCCTGTATATACAGCATGCCAGCCCCCTGTGTATACAGCAGCAAGCCCCCCTGTAGTATACAGCCCGCAGCCCCCTGTAGTATACAGGCCAGCCAGCCCCCGTAGTATACAGCCAGCCAGCCCCCTGTGTATACAGCCAGCCCCCCTGTAGTATACCGCCAGCCCCTAGGTATACAGCCAGCGCCCCGTAGTATACAGCCAGCAGCCTGTATACAGTCCACCTGTAGTATCACATGCCAGCCCCGTAAGTATCAGACAGCCAGCCTGTATATACAGCCAGCCAGCCCATGTAGTACACAGCCAGCCCATGTGTATAAAGCGGCCAGCCCGTGCATAACCCGGCCCCAAAGGTAACAGCCAGCCCCTGTAGTATACAGCAACCCGCAGTTTGCCAAGCACATAAAAAACAAACATCTCACCTTCGGGGCAGTCCCGTTGCCTGGTGCACCTCCCCGATGCTCGGTCCATGTGGCTCCTCTCCTTTTCTCTTTGCTGGAACGCCGGCAGAGACGCGACACTATGACATCATCGGTGGCGAAGCGGTCATATCATAGTGGGCCGGGATCAGTATGGTGCGTCTCTGCCAGCTAATACAGCAGAGAGAAGACAGAAGAGAGCCGCGCCGAGCATCAGGCAAGGTTTTATTGACTCGTGTATAAGCCGAGGTGAGGTTTTTCAGGGTTAGATGCGTTGTATATACGTAAGCTGGAAAATTCCTTTAAGAGGACCAATCAACCTGTAAAAACGGCAGTAGAAGTGCTAACTGAAGTAAGCAGCTCCTAGTGCTACAACAGAAGCAGCAGTTTTACACTGCTAGCGTTATCAGAAACCTCAGATAACGCTAGCAGACACTGCCGCACTGTACAATATAGAAAACTCCCCGGGACCGCCCATAGGGGCGGTGGTGACTACCGAGCTCTATACGACAGTCCCCGTCCCCTCATGAATACAACGGACCGCTTACAGCACCGTCGGTTTTCTATTGTGCAGAGCAGTGTGTCTGCTAGCGTTATCAGAGGTTTCTGATAACGCTAGCGTGGTGTAACACTGCTGCATCTGTTGTAGCGTAGAGCTGCTTACTTAGAAGCCGTTTTTACAGGTGACAGCTCTCTTTAAGTACAAAGGGACACATATTCCTTTACTTCACAGCTAAAAAATATCATCTGTAACATTAAATTATTGGACTCATTTGGCATGCATTGTTTGGCTTTTAAGTCACATTATTTTCAACTTATTCAATGAAGTTTCCAAAACTTCTATAGGTTAACATTATTACCCAGTAATGTTACACAAGGCATCTTCTCCACCATATGCTAACACAAGCTTTTCTGCCTTCCAGCCATAGTTATAACTTTGATCTGAACGATATTCATCATTAGAACATACTAAGTAAGTGAACTCCATACATAACAGCTGTCTAGCTACATATGGAAAATACTATAATGTTCTATAGAATTGCTATAACTGGTTTTACGTTACAGACAATGGCTTCAGGATGCTCTAAGAAAATGACCCTTATCTGGTGTATACTATCCTGGTTGTCCAGAAGGATCTCATTGTAAGTAATGATTTACAACGGCATTAGGCCATTTGCTCGCGAGGGTCAAACCTTTGCCAATCTAATACTGATTGTATACTCAAGAATACACTGTTAATTTGATTAACCTAAATAGCATCTTTAATTTCTGAAAGCACTGCCCCCCCTTAATGTTTGGAGATTGATGGAGTCAGTAGTTGTTGCATCTCAACGACTATACAAAATTTATCTTGATGCACTGTCTAAAGTGTAATGCAAAACAAGTTTGGGCATTCAACTTTCACTTTTATCTATATTCGTAGATACCATTGAACTTAGAAGCATATTCTAAAATTGATATTGTCCCCCTACGTCCCCCTCTCAGTATGCACTCATGGAACGGACGCCTTGAAGGTGGCAAAAGAAATGCAGGCAGATATTGGTCCATGTCCTATTAACAGTGTAGGTCTATGCCATCTTATTAGAGTTAAATGCAAGAACTTATGTCCATATTTAAAAATGTATGGATAATAATAATGATATATTATCAATATACAGGAAGTCCAGTACAATACTTACGGAAGATTTTTGTGGGCCCCCCCAGTGTCAGTAGCTAATGAGAAGTCACGTGACTTCTGACCTTCTGGCCTAGCTGGTGAGGGAAGAGCCCGGCCAGGTCCCCCAGGCTTTTGGTATAAATTGGAATTACCTTTAAGGGACGGTGTCACCATCAATGACTTATTTAACCAGTTTTTAATCTTAAACAATTAGTTTTTTGTAATGTTGCATGTCACTATAATACAAATAATAAAAATACGTCCCCTTATGTACAATCACAGTTAGGATTACAATAGGAGGCATCACCCACATAGAATTACTATTTGCTGCCTCGTCCGTGTGGCTGCTGGTAATTTTTGAATTTAAAATGTAAATGGAAAACAATTACATTTTTTCATGAGATTGTATAATTTACATTGAAATGTCTTGAATGTGAAATTTTAATGGTCAGGCATAGGAAGTTAACATTAACTGGATTTGTTGTGTTCCTATAAATCCTCTAGGTCATGGCTTGTATTCTGCCAAATGGTATGATGTCTAGTAGTACTTACTATATAGTAGAGTAAGGATATTATCAGTAGGTTTGGGGCCCTAAATAAGCAGCATGTCCTCCTGTCGCTGGGGTTAAACCTTTTTACCCTACATGAGTCAGGGATCGTCTTCCAAGAGTCCAGGTGGTAAAGATGGAGTCCTCAAGTGAAGGTGAGGTAAAACAGAGACTGGCAGATTCAGGTCACCAGACCCCACAATGTAACCACTTGGAATCTCAAGGAGGGAAAGGTGGGGCGTCCTGCTCTCCCTCTTCATGAAATCCGAGCAGCTGTGCTGTTAAACGGCAAAATAAGGGAAATTGAGGATGGGACACAAAAACAATGCCTCTTAGCTACCTTGTAAGGCAGCCCCTTAACTTCAAGCACGAGGTTTTCAGGAAGCTAATGACATGATGTGGGATTAATCCAAAAAATATATCTATTCGATGGAACAGATTCCTAACTGTAGACCGAAATGTTCGACTGTTGGTCTCTTCAATACAGTGTAGGGAACGGTGTGGCTAAGTGAAAGGCCTTCGACTAGGGTCAGGGAGCAAAAGTCCCCTTTCATTGACACAGGCGTGTGAGATTTACCGCCATTGCTGGAGCCGGCCGGTGGGTGACAAACCCCAATCACCCTATATAGTAGACGCATAAGGAAATTTAACATATAAGTCGAATAAAGTTTCCAGAAATGTACTGTGGCGTGAGGATTAGCCATTAAAAGGGCTATCCTACGTGCTATTGTCCACCTACCACCCAATCTACTTTTATAGGTAGATTTGTGGTGGTAGGTTCCCTTTAAATCTCTTGTTCGAAAGACCAATCATACGATGCTGGAAGGCAACGCCTATTTCTTTTCTCCAATCGGATGAGCGCCTACTCCCTATGGCGTTTATAATGTGAAAACACTTAACCAAAGAACTGGTTGTACGATACTGCCAGGCTACGTCTATGTCTTTGCTACAAACAGAAGAGCAATTACTAACTTATGGAGTTTACAATGTTAAATCTCATATCCAAAAAACAAAGCTAGCCTAAGCATACCTAACTACTAGTAAGGTCAGGTGTGTAGTTGGGTGCTTTTGTGCTGTTTCTATTAAACTTGTTTGTGCTTTACAAGGGAGAGTGCTTAAATTACGGAACATTATTGCTTTATGGAACTACGCCTTGCACATGTTAGATAATAAAACATGATGGATTGTTCTACTGTTTTGTTCTTGACCATGTAGATGACCTGTCGAGGATAATGGACCAGTGGTGCATATGTCAGAATTGTAGGATGCACTATGTATGCTTCCTCTTTTTTGTGAGTTACTTGCAGAGTAACGTATTATGTGTGATCTTCTAGTGCATGTATCTCCAAATGCCCTTTAAGCACATCGACCACCACGATGAAGGATTGTAATGCAAGCACACTGACATACTGGCGAGTTCCCTCTCTGAAAAGATTCGCTATCCTTTAGGCTTCCGATACCCTTCTTTTTAAGAAAATAAGCCTTAAAAATTATGCAAATGATCCTGAGGGGACCCAGGTTCCATTAACATTTATGGAGCCTGGAACCCCTCAGACTCATTTTCATAATTCTAAAAGCTTTTTTTTGTTTAAAACAGGACATAAGAAGCTAAAAGACGAGCAGATACTGCCAGAGGACAAACACACCAGTATGTCAGATGGTGTGGGTTTTAAAATACGTTCAACTTGTGTAGAATCCTTTAAATAAAGTTTCTGGTGATTGCAATAGACATCGACTTTGAAAACTCGGTCATGGCCTTTCTTTCTTAAAATGACATCCCTTGTGACAGGATCACTTTAATTTTGAAAATTACAATTTGTGGTCTTCCCCCTTAAAATTTAGCAACTATGACCAACTAGTGACATAGCACAGTATACAGTTAGATCCTAAGTTATGTCTAGTAGTGACTACAGCCAGACAGAGTCTTTGGATTTGGCACTGTTTATCAGAAAAACAGCTCTGAAGATTAAAATTTTGGTCAGGGGTGAGTCCACATGTCTACATCTCATCATTTGACAATTGCTTTGCTTTAGTATACATTGTATGGTTCATACATGCAGTGGATTTATAGATGTGGCAGCCACATTATTGTATGCTTAGGTAATGACTGTTCTCACTCTGTTTACTTTATCATGCGTGTCTTCAATTCTTCCTCTCTCTTTGCCCTTAAGCAAAGGACAATTTCATACACATAATTAATATGAAATAACTCACTGTGACATTGTAACACAAGGAATTTATTTGCTATGAAAACTTGGCAGATTAATACGCATTATATTATTTTCAAAGGAACGCTTGGAAAAAAATCAGTAATTTGGTCAACTTAGGAGGTTGTAGTGTTCGTAGACGATGAATGAGGCAGCGATGTGGGACTATCCTCTAGCAGGCCAAAGCAAAGGAGGATATAAAGGATAGACTTATCTGTATATGCTCAAGTCATTGGGCTGTATGGAGGCAGTAGAAATTAATCTGAACCCTCACTTTTCTTGGAGGCACTGAATACTGACCTGTGACCAAGTGACATCCTGTGCCTCGATCCATTGCTTTGTGTTTGTTTTGGTTTTTGTATATCTACTGGGATGTTTTTCCAACAACAATATTACTAAGCTGTGAGCCTTCTGATGAGTAGTGCTATATAGAACTACTACATTAGCTAGAATTGGTTGTTATCCATGAGTCAAGAGTCATCTGCACATTGCAATACCTGGATGACTTCTTTTCTGTAACACAGAAGCTGCACAGCATATCCTCTATACCTTTTGTCGTGTGCTTTGCTAGTTTGGCATTGCTATTGCAGTAGGTAAAACTAAAGGCCAAGTCCAAGTCTTATTCTTTATATGTAACATAACAAATTTCAGTGCAATGGTTTTCATATGAATCCTTATAGAAAAGGTGATGGTATCTAAAAACTCCACTCTTCTGCCTATCCAGTCCTTGTTGGGTTTCCTACTTTTGTATTCAAGATTAAGTCTATGGAGGGGGCATCTTGAAGTCAGTGATTCTTGGCAACAAAAGAGGGAAAAACAATCACTCTACTTAGAATGTCAAAACCTCTTAAAGGAAACCTACCACTTGAAGTGGCAGGTTTCAGATGGAAATACCGAGCACCAGCTCAGGGTGTTAGTTGTGTTTTAAACCGCGTATTGCGTTTAAAACACTTTTTAAAATTCATTTAGCGGGGCAGGGAGGTACGCGCTCGGCGCTTACCATGCGCGCGACCGTGCGCACGGCTACATAGGAAGTGAAGGAGAGCCACGCGCATGGTAAGCGCCGAGCGCGTACCTCCCTGCGCCGGCTATAAAGTTTAAAACACTAACAAAAATAAGCTCCGGCACCAGCTCACACTGAGCTGGTGCTCAGTATTTCCATCTGAAACCTGCCACTTCAAGTGGTAGGTTTCCTTTAAAGAAGACCCGCCAATATGGTGCTCCTTTCTAGGGTAAGACAATGGATGCTCATGATGCCAAGTGGTTGTGATTTATACACAGGCCGTAACTCGGGCCATTGATTGACTGGAGCAACCACCAGAAATCAAACAACTACATATCCAGGAGTTAAAAATTACAATGTGTTAAAAAGGTGATGTTTATTATTCGAGAGTTTTGAGTCTTTTTGTTGAATTAAGTTTGACAACCCCTTAAGAATTCCATAGTAATCTTGCTGTTAGAAAAAGGTGATGAAACTTTTTTGCTGGCAATGAATCTATTTTTTTAAGGCAAAAGCCCACTTCACTCAAGGCAGTCTGAGTGTCTAGAACCCGCTCCTCTGGTACATTGGCTAGATGGGTAGGTACACTTTTTAAAAAGTGCTGATAGTTCACCAGCCGACTATCCCAACTGCGTTGGCAGCAGAAGCCTTGGTGCGGGCTCTGAATGTTCGAGACTGAGGAAAGCTGGGTTGAGAGGTGTGAGGGGACTTAGCAGGTGCCTTCTACAACAGGAATTCGGACGACGGACCACAATATTTCTGAGTCGGTTAGGTAATCTGTGGTGCGTAAAGGGAAATGCATTGAAATTATGGCAAGCATAACATTTAACAATTCAGAAACATGTGCAAAGTTCCATGATATCTTTCAAAAACATGAGCCGCTTTAAGTGGACTTACAGGCAGAAGCCGCCATTGTGCGAAAACTCGAGTCTGGGTAATATGACGCCGAACGTGCACCTAGTTTAATTTTAAGGACGGTTTTAACCAAATTTTTGTGAAGTATAATATTAAATATTTCTGTCACCAAATAGAAGCTCTGCTGCACTATTGTTTTCCCGTATCTTCTTTTCCTACGACTGCGGTATAGCGGGACATTTTAGGGTAGTAAGGCGGAACCAAAAAGTGCTGTGATCAGAGTTCCCAGTCGGAGGAGAAAAGTAAATCACACAGCCGCCGCTTGCACCACGCAAGTGGAATACGGGGAATCTAGAGAGACAATACGTCAGAGCGAGCGACCAAGGGAATGGAGACCTGATGACCACTACCTTCCACTACATTGCGTACGGTTTTATTTAACGGTACCTGTCTCTCCTTGGATGTACTCTACCATAATTGATCACTAGAATCATTCGTGAAAAGAGTGGGATGCAGGGCCAGAGGGGAAAAATTTTAGGACAAATTTGTTGTAGGAAAAACAAAGTCTGGTCGAAATTGAACCTGTCAGGATCTCCATCGGTACCAAAAGCTCCCGGTCAGGGTACGGACTTTATTTGAAGGATTTAATAAACAGGCCGGGAAGAAATAATAAAAATATAATCGATGCTCCAAGAACGGTAAAAAAAATGAGGTAAACTGAGTGGTACAAAAAAGCAGCAAAAGAGTAATTTGGCTTATAAACACAATAATTTGTATCAAACAAGAAGAAAAATGCAAAATATATATATAAAAAAATTAAAAAGGCCCCAATTTATCACTTTGGCGGCTCAGTGTAGTAGTGAGCCCTAAATTCAGTGTGCATTTTGCCAGAATTTCACAACCTTAAACATATGTGATAAGTTATATCTCATGCCTCTATTAATGCACTAACTGTCTTTAACACAGTGTTAGGCACAATTTTGGCGCAGTTTTAAGGCGTAAATGTTAGAGTCAGGCCTTACATGAATCTCCGTAATTAGTACAAAGCGTACCTCTCATGCGCTTCTCCTACGCAATAAACCCAGAATAAAGATAACAATACCCCCAACAGTCCCGCGTTTCGGCGGGAACTTCACGTTTTTTTTAGCAAGGTCCCGCCGCCCGGGGAGATTAAGAGGTTGTACGCTTTGTCAGCGTTTTCCCGGGACAGGAGACTTGTCCCGTCTCCTGGTCCGGGGACCACTGACTGCAGAGCCAATGAGGGATGGACCAACCACGTAGCGTATGCTCCCAGCACAGCCCCTCTCTACCCCCCGGGCCGACCCCTCCCCCATGTGTGAGCTGGGAAGTGGCCCATGTGGTGAGGCAGGACATAATAATGGAGCGGAAGGGGGGGTCACCAGCGAGGAACGGTTTATTGCATGTGAAGGGGGTATGAGCGCTGAGCTCACACAGGCACCAGAACAGCAGAGCCGAGCCCAACACTATACCTAATATGCAACCTTTATTATGTAATAATGCAACATATAAGAAGTGGTAAATGTATGAATAATTGCCCTTATAATGTTTCCACCTCTGTTATAACTTCACTTCGGATGTCTTAGTTTAGGTCTTGTAATTTACCGTAAATGTATTTTGTGATCCTGGCTCTCCCAGTTGTGATAGCTATTAAAGCTTGGGCTTGGCTATGCTTGATACACAGCAGCCAAGCAGATTGCAGATTCATGCCCCCATTAGATAATGAAGCTGAGCCTTGGTCATTGAAACTAACTGTTCCCTAATGGGACAAAAACAGAAAAATACTAGTTTGACAAATGAAACATGGCTAAATATTTCAGAGATGCTTGAACATTTCATTCTGTGTAAAACTTTTTTCTATAAAATTAACCATTTAGAATTTTTATTTGAATTAATCTGTGTTTTTATCTATGATTTTTCAGTGTTTAAAAAGAGGCATGTCTACACCACCAGAGACTCCTTCATCCCAAAGGATCAGTGCCTGGAGCAGCAGAGAACCGGGACAGTGGGGTAAGCTTAGCTATATAGCATATAGGGTCACCATACTAACAAGCTCCCATGTCCTCTATTGAGGTTTGCTGAAATTGAACCCATCCTGTGAGTAAGTATGGCACAGTTATGGATCACTATTTTTTTATACAAATCTAGGAAATTTCTATTTTTCCGTGAGATGCAGACGTTGTTTTCTGAGTTTTAGCTCATTTAATGCATTTTCACCGATAGCTTTCTGCTCAATGCCCACCTTGACCTACCTATCGCTGAAATTGACCATTTTTCCTTATCTACACTTGCCCTATTCCCCTCCTACCCTAATGCCATCTTCCTGTGTCTCCCGCTGATAATTCCCTCCTATCCCATTGTATCAGCCCCACTGCTCCGCTGTATAATCCCCCTTCTTCCCTGTATATGCCTTCTTCCCGCTGTAATTCCCCTTCCTTAACCCATTTATAATGCCATCTTCCTGTGTCCCCCGCTGTATAATTCCCCCTTCCTATACCCCATTGTATAATGCCTCTTCCTGTGTCTCCCCCGCTGTATAATTCCCCTTCCTATACCGCATTGTATAATGCCATCTTCCTGTCTCTCCCCGCTGTATAATTTCCCCTCCTGTACCCCATTGGATAATGCCTCCTTCCTGTGTCTCCCCGCTGTATAATTCCCCTTCCTGTACCCTTGTAATCCCTTCTTGCCCCCACTGTAATTCCCCTTCTGACCCCATTGTATAATTCTCCCTTGCTAACCACATTATAATGCTGCCTTCTGTGCCTCCCCATTGTATAATGTAGCCTTCCTGTGCCCCACTGTATGATTCCCCTTCCTGCACCCCATGATATTCCAGTTGCCACATGGGGGTGCTCACAATACATATTAGGGATTGCTCACACTACTGTTGTCTTTGCTGTTGTTTTCATTTGAATTGCATAATCTTAAAAAAAGTGTTTTCTTAAAAATGGTACAAACAGAAAAATGTTTTTATTTCTCTGATCACATTGATGCTCTGTGGTGACTAATAACTGTATGCTGTAAGCAGGAGGCTGCTTTCCCTCTTGTTACAAGGCTTGGTTTACGATCTGCTCCTGGAACATTCCATGGATTTCATTCCAATCCACCCTGACATTCCCAAATAGCATCCTCTGGGTGTGTTGCCTGTAAACTCCCACACAGTTTAGTGTGCATTGTATTTTTACCAAAAAGTCATCCAAATTGGGTAGTTCTGTAGTTTAAAGCAACAAATACAGTATAGTATTTAAGGGAAACTGTACCTCTGACAAGCCCCCAGTACCGCAAACACTACCTTTCCCTCACTGTTTATTTGTCTAGTTGCTGCTTGAATGAAATCTCTATTCCCATGGCTTGACTTTATAACTGCAATATGGGAGGAGGAATTAAAGTTGATTTTGCAGCAAAGGTGGAAAATAAGCAGCACATGGACACGGAGACAGTAAGCTACTGTATGTGGATTATATGGCATGTTAGAGAAACCAATTCCCTTTAAAGGAAACCTACCACTTGAAGTGGCAGGTTTCAGATGGAAATACGAGCACCAGCTCAGGGTGAGCTGGTGCCGGAGCTTATTTTTGTAGTGTTTAAACGCTGTATTGCAGTTTAAAACACTTTTTAAACTTTATAGCCGGCGCAGGGAGGTACGCGCTCGGCGCTTACCATGCGCCTGGCGCGACTACATAGGAAGTGAAGGAGAGCCGTGCGCATGGTAAGCGCCGAGCGGTACCTCCCTGCGCCGGCTTAAAAGTTTAAAAAGTGTTTTAAAACCGCAATACAACGGTTTTAAAACACTAACAAAAATAGCTCCGGCACCAGCTCAACCTGAGCTGGTGCTCAGTATTTCCATCTGAAACCGCCACTTCAAGTGGTTAGGCTTTATCTTGATTTAATACGTAGATTAAAATGAAGCATATCCCCTCCTAGAAATCTATTTTAATTTTGACAACTTCTGTGTTACAGTTTGGGGATGTGTTTTCACAGTCTGACAATGTTCAGTCAGGAGTAGGAGATTATCATTATTGGTTGTCAACCACCAGTTGAATTTGTACTTCCAATGTATTATTACTCATATGATTTGTTTTGTAGTTATGTTTTCTTTTCTTTCCCAGCAGATTTAAGATTTCCAAAGTTATTGTGGTCGGAGATCTTTCAGTAGGCAAGACATGCATGATTAATAGGTAAGGATAAGAATCATTTTACCTGTAGAATAAGTCTACAAGTCATACACAACATGAGATATGTTGTCCTCCACTAACAGCATGTCTACACTCACCGGCCACTTTATTAGGTACTCCATGCTAGTAACGGGTTGGACCCCCTTTTGCCTTAAGAACTGCCTCAATTCTTTGTGGCATAGATTCAACAAGGTGCTGGAAGCATTCCTCAGAGATTTTGGTCCATATTGACATGATGGCATCACACAGTTGCCGCAGATTTGTCGGCTGCACATCCATGATGCGAATCTCCCGTTCCACCACATCCCAAAGATGCTCTATTGGATTGAGATCTGGTGACTGTAAACATCAGGGACGTCACATGGTTAAGTCATTGGGTGGACACTGCGGCCTCTGTGCAGGGACTGGTACCTATGCCGATATGGTCACATAGGTGGTAAAACGGTCGGTGTAGGTACGTTTTATTAATTTAGTATCGCATATGTATTCATCATAGGTAGGGTAATACTCATGGTTTAGGTTCTTATTTGGCCTTGACAAGAGGTGTCATTAGTTCTATTGTCCTTTGCTCGCGTTTGTATAATGAACTATGGCGGTAAAGATCACAGTAAATGGAGTACAGGCAGTCCCCGGGTACAGACCAAGATAGGGGTCTGGAGGTTGTTCTTAGTTGAGTTGGAATGTAGTGGAACTGTATATCTCATTGTAATCCAGGGCCAGAACTTTTTGGTCTATCTGTGACATTGGATTTTAAAAAGTTGGGTTGTCATAAGAACAATATAACATAAAGCTTCATTACAGACACATTGATAACTGTTACAGCTGATTATTGAAGCCTAGGACTAAAGTACAATAAATTACCAATATCCAGGGTCCGTTGGAACTACTGGGTCGTAGTAAGTCGGTGTTCTAAGTAGGGATCGCTTGTTAAACTCCGTATTACTGGTCTGTGTAGTAGAGTTTGTGCTACTTATTCAGGATGTTGTGGTGATTGCGTGATGCAGTTGGAAATGGTTACGCATTGTCTAGTATATGGGTAGTGATGGCTAAATGGTTACAGTATTGTGGTGCCATTATTTGGTAATAGGCGGGAGTAGTATTTTGATTTGTCGGGATCAAAACTTTCAATGGTTTAGTAAAGGTAGGTAATTATGAAAACCATCGAAATAAAGATACCATGTTTCTGATTTTTTAGAGCTTAGGCTGATATTTGAACAACTATAACTATATGGACTTTTTTCCACAAACATTGCTGTGGGAGGGTCCCTGCATCGGCTGCCGAGGCTGGGGGTCCCATCTAAATGAGGGCTCTCCTACTGCTTGGACCCTTTCATCTGGCCCTTGATTGTAGAGACAGATGTGTAGCTAGCGGTGCCAGAAGTGGAATAACTTGAAGATGTTGGGCCTCAGTACAAATTTGTATCTTCTTAGGGTCAATTGTCTTCCTGGGTGTTAGTATAAGGGTGGGGCGATTAAAAATTACCCACATAAAACACTGCGGGACCACTCTGAAGCTATTCAATGTACTGCCATAGGGACAACACTGAATAACACCCCAAGATTGAAGATGGCCCCAACACTTAAAAATTGCACCCCCCCCACACCACACACTAAGTAAGTATCCCAGATTAAAGTCTCCCGCCAAGACGTATAATTAAAACAAAAGAAATGCTTACCGCGCGGCGCGTCGCTGAAGGGTGAGATGCGTGAGTGGGTTAGTAAGAGGTGCAATGAAATTACTACATCAAACCCTTACGCCTTAGGCCACCGTACCCTTAGTGTAGTATAGTGATGTCATCGCCTCATGCAGGGACTCCCAGCCAAGCTCTTGCAGGGTTATGCACAGAGCCCACAGCAGGTAGACATGAAAAGTGGGAAAGCTTCTGCAGAACAGTGCGGACCAGTGTGGCGCTGACCAGAGGGATTATTCACATTACTATAGAATGTCGGAAACTGCACCTAAAAAATCAGTAGCTTCCCTGCGTGGCCAAAACCCCAACAGAGTTTTACAATTTTTTTTATGTGGTGCACCTTTAACCCATTAGCGCTCAGCGTTAGATATATACCGACCGCCGGCATTACTTGGCCCTGGATGGTCTTTCCCCACAGATCGCCCCGAGAGTCGCTTTCGGGAGAGCGCCTGATCGTTGCTTATAGCAACTCTGGTGGGTCCGATCTGGACCCAGAGTTACTTGCAAGAACTGCCAGCAAGATGGGTCTGGCCATCTCTTCTGGCAGAGCGCCAGCCTATGCCTGGGCATAGGCTGACCTGCCAATACCATGCAATCACTCAGTATTACAGAGTATTATTGTGACAAGCAATCAGTATGCATTGTTGTTTATGTCCAATGGTGGAAAACTGTAAGAAAAGTGGAAATAAAAAGGTATCAATAAAAAATAAAGTTAGATCAATATAAAAATGCTAGAGCCCAAAAACATAATAAAGGAATATAACGAAAAAAAGGTCTAAATAATAAACACAATACATATAGATAATGCATAGTAACAACCCCCAGGTTAGAATCAGTAGTGAACCCGCATGTGGGATAAAAACCGTAAAAACAACTCGGATAAACAATGCAAAAGTTGAGGATTTGACATAGCAAGCCCACAAAAAAAGGGCAAGGAAAAAGTGATAAAAAAAAAAATGTTCTCAGATGATACTGGTGCCAAAGTTACAACATGTCCGAAGAAAACAAGCCATAAATAGCAGCTGTAAACAAAAAAGTAGTAAACAATGTTATGCACTGGCAGACGGCAATGCATGTGACAAATGTAGTTAAAAACTAAGAAAATAATATTTATGTAGGGTTATTATCCCGATATATCTTATAGACCCTGGTAAAATAAAGATTAACATGATTATTAGTTATATGGTTAACCCAGGAAAATAAAGGTAAAATATAAAGTACAGAATTGATTGCTTTTTACTAATGCCCTCAAAAAATAGTTCCTAAATTTTCAAACAATGGAGGAATACAACCCCAAAATGGCAACTCAGGAAAGGAAAAAACAAAAGCATCTAACCCAGCAAAAAAAATGCAGTCACATGGCCCAATAACGAAAAACCGAAAAAAATGTTATAAGCCTACAAAAGGGGCCAATGAGGAAACTAAAACTATGGCAGCTGCCTTTTCCTCGGTTTTGTGAGCCCATGGTAAAAACACTAGTGAACGAACGGCCACATTTGTGGGTGGTCTCTGTATCGCAAGGGGATGGTAACAATCTTCTAAAAGCTGTTGCTGATAGCTTGAGGTTGCAGATTGAAAATGAATGTTGAGAAATAGCGGTTTTGGGGGGTGAGGGGGTTTGATTAATAAACATGTAAAATTTCATTCAAACCGTTATTTATTCCAAAATAGTCATTCTGAAAATCCGAAAAAAAAGGCAGGCGAGGGGGAAGCGCGGGACACCAAAATAGAGGCGCCAGACAGGGCAAAAATATGATGAATAATATAAAGTAGGACACCATGGGAAATGTTATTCAGCAAACTTATTTAGGTGGTAAAGCCATCTGCCCTGTGAAAACGCAAGCACGTGGAATTTCGAAAATGGCAAATTTTTAAAAAATTCATGATTTTTTTCTTTTTTTTTTTGTAAATACACACAAAACTTATCAGCCAAAAAAAAAAAAAAAATATTTACCACTAAATGAAGCACAACATGTGGGGAAAAAACATTTCAGTAGATCACTTTGATAAGTCAACAGTGATCAAAGTTTATAACCATAAAAGCAACGCAAGTAAGTCCAAAAAAAAGGGGGTCTGAGCTAAGTACAAAATATGGCTGACGTTCCTTAAGGGGTCTTTCGAATTTACCTGAGGTGATGCGTCTGTCTCTTTAAGTCCCGGTGCGGCAGAGTGTGCAAGTTAAAGCGCTGCGCGCGTTGCACAGTCCGATTCATGAGCGCTGATGTGTTGGAACGCCCCATGATGGTGTCCCATAGGGCGTATGAGTGATCCACAAAAACGGTTGCATGCGCACCACAATTTTTGGTGCGACACCTGTGCAGAGGAGGCCCCTTGTCCTGGTCACAGGTCTAGGTATTTTATAAAAAGATATTTGGAGAGGTCTTGTCCTTCAGGATTTTGTACATTGTAATCGAGGTCTACCCTCAGTCGTCGTTTTCTAAACTGGAGTTAATCCCAAATTTTGTAATCTGTCATGGTAGCTTGTCCCCCCAAAAAAAAATACTGATCTGCAGTGCCAAAAAAAACCGGTAGTTCAACGCGGCGCAAATCGGAAAACTAGACGGGAAACTCTTTTTTCCCCCCCCCCCTCCTCCCTCTTTCCCCCCCCCGTGACCTCCCCGTGGGAAATGCGGTTGTTGGGACCCTTAGTACAGTTATGCCCATAGGTCTTCTATCATTGAGAACAATGCTCTCTTGATACCTCCCAGATTTTTATGGCTTGGCAGCAGTGCCTGGCTCTGGTCACTAAAAGTAAGTTTACCATTCACAATAAACCCCTAGTCCTTTCTGTTGCAGTTGTCCAAGGTAATTGACGACTTATATTTTTTGTTTCCCATGGCCAGTGCATAACTGACTGTATCTACAGAAACCTCCATATCAACAATTTCTCTGCCCATCTCCTCAAAGTTTCCACCAAAATCCCCTCTGTAATGGCTAACAGCTTTGTGATCAACTGGAACAATATTGAAAATTGACTGGGTTAAACCAAATAAAAGGTCATTAATTAAAAAATATTTAAAAAAAAACAGTAGTGGCATAATGACGACCCCAGTGGCACTCCATTGTCACGTCAACCCCCCAATTGCACCGATGTTGGCTCACTTAATGACAACCTCGGTTTGCTTGTACTAAGCCAATACTTACCCATCATGCACAGATAGTCCCAGCATCTCATTTTATGTACCAATCATTTTATGCGGCACTGTGTGAACTGACCTCTGAAAATCCAGATATACAAACACCACAGTGTCCCCAGATCCAGTCTGGGAATTATTCCTGTAGAAGCCAATTAGATAGTCTGCCAGGACCAATCTCTCCTAACCCATGTGACGCTGGGTTATAACGGTTATGTACAGTTGAGATAACTCCAGGGATAGCATCGCTAACAAACCCCTCAAATATTTTCATCATACTTTTAGATCACAGGTCTGTAGTTCCCCGGATCGCTATTTGATCCTTTTGTATTTGGTACCAATTTGCTATGACGCCTCAGTTTCCTGTGAAACATACCAGATCCTCAAGTGGAACTCTTCAAATATCAAAAATAAAGGCCGTCTACACAGTTAATCGTTAATGAAGACCCGATGGGTCTTTGCCAGTATGGCCCATGGCGTAATTATCTATCTTAGTGGTGATTGTGAGGCTTCCCCCAGGGCTTTTCCTGAGTTAAAGAGAGTCGGAGAAGGCGGAAATCGGTAGTTGGGCCCTTTCCTCATCTCCTTCCACATGACCTCATGTACTCCTCAGAGGACCCACACTCTTCGATTGTTGAGTTTCATAATAGTACGTGAAAAAATAAGTGGGATTATTTGGATACCTGGCATTAAGTTCTCCTCTCTATTTTTTGCGCCCTTTATCTGTTTGTAGAGGATTTATTTTGCTCTCTATATACACTGTATGCTTTTTCCAATATGGTATGTGTTTCTAAAAGGTATTTTTATAACATTGTGAAAAAGTCACAAATTTTTGGGGGGGGGAGGGGGCTGGTGGGATTTTGGCTTTCGCGAACATGGGGCACATTTACTTACCCGTCCCTGGCACGTTCCAGTTACGATCGGGAATTCATTGTGACGCAATTCCCTTGAGATTTGAGCCAAAGAAGCTGCAGTCGTCGCTACCCAGTCAGGTCTGAAGCGAGTTCACTGATTCTTCCCAGTGTATGTAAAAAATGTCTTACTACACAACTTGGAAGTAAAATCCATCGCTCAGTCCGATAGCAGTTGGATTGTATCCGAGTTGGCCCCGGGCCCCAAGATTTCCTGTTGCATGAAAGCGTGAAAGTTCTTTTGGTGTCCCAGCCGTATTTGTAAATCCCCGCAAAAATTATCGAGTGTGGCAATATCCGACGAAGTCTGCGGACCCTTAGTAAAAAGACCCCCATTTTCCCATGTTTATGCCTATGAGTATCCCCTTAGTTGAGGATTTGTGGAAATTGCAACCCTCAGAATGAGTTTTAGAGTGTTTCTTGCCCCTCCACAAGTTCTTAGTATAAAGTGGTAATACAAAAGTCAGATGATGTTTATGGTCACTATTACCCAGGTTCCCCCCCAACCTGTAGACTTTGAATACCCGTATCAGGTTGGATGTCTAGGATAAGGCTCATAGCACTGACCCCCTCCACCCACCTTAATTGTATGGGCTCCACAGGACCTTGTAGGCGAAAGGTTTAATTAGTCTTTTCTTGTCAACAAAAACCTTCTAGACTCACGTTGAGAGGCCCTGCAGGTTTTGCCACCCAGTCATATTGGGTAATGAAGTCCCCCATGATAAGTACTTCAACATGCTTTGCAGCGCGGCTGATCCCATACACACCCCAGAGTATAACAGATCACTCCCTATGCTTGCCTCCTAAATATGTATGAGAACGTCAATGCTTGTTTGCTCCACCTGATGAGAACTGTAACCACTAAGCTGTATAACAAACCCTAGTATTATTTATTATTCTTTGTTCCCTTTCTGTGTATCCTCACAAACAACCATAGGGACTCCACATTTTTCATTTGCGTTACTGGTGTCATTGCGTCAGGACGCGGAGTGAGGCCGCAAGAACGATGAATTTTTCACATATAAACAATAAACCCCAGTCCCACCCCTTTTTTATATTTATAGGACACTCGTCTATAGTAACAGCCGTCAAGTCATAGCTACTGTCCAGCATGTCTCGTGTACCCACTATATCATATTTCCGACTCCACAGATCAGTCAGAGTTCCAGTTCCTCCACCCTTTAGTTTGCATGGAGGTATTCTGGAGATGTACGAACTGCTATTTATATGGGTTTTATCCTTCTCATATTCCTGTGACACTTATTTCCCATCTCCTTTCCAGCACCCCCTATCCTCCCCCCCTACTGGCCTTATTGGCTCTTGTCGCCACCGCCATCTCCTCGTAGAACCGTCTTATTGCACGCACAAAAAGGGTAGGGGAATAGCACTCCACAGGGCGAGAGGAGAAACAAGCCGACCAAGCCGGGGAGACGGCATAAAAAGAAAGAAACCACCGCCAAGGTAACCCATACAATCTCAAAGCCCTGTGTGACCCCCTTGCCCCCCCCCAAAAAAGATGCCACCCCTCACATGAGGTGCAGCCACCCACATCCCCCATACTGTAGAGGCCTGATGTAGCAACAGCAAAACGTCAGCCCAGTTCTCCGAAGTGAGCCAATAACCCTTCTTCCCTACGACACCACACTTATTGAGCCATCTTATTACGTACCCTGATCTTTCCCAGACATGCCTTTGGCTGGGCACGGTGGTACAGGTTTAGTATTCTTCAGAGATAAGAAAAATACCATTGAGTAGTGGTCATTGAGTCTGAGTTATGGCCTAACATCCCTGAAATCATTTTTAAGGACCTTACCACCACCGTAAGCCTCTTATTGAGCATAGTGCCAATGTGGACAATGACCACTGGATCGACACCGTCACCGACATAAGTAATCTGTTCAAACCCGATCGCCGCAAACATAGCCTAGAACACGACCACCACGGCAAAAATACACTCGCTTCCAGTGGCCTCTAATGCAAGGTCTTATGTGAGCAGCATTGTGCCGCTTGGGTGTTCCCATCTAAGGGGAACTGCCCTAGCTACCAGCACTGTTGACCTTGCTTGTGCTCCAATTTACCCTTCGTACTGGAGCAGACAGTCCCCGGTTTGCAGAGGCCACATCTTTCTGCAGCATTGTGCTACCCCACGAGCCAGGCCAATGAGATCCACTACCCTCCATCTCGCCGAGTAACCCTGGCAAACTTATTGGGTGAAGCTGTTGCACCAGATCGATGTGGAGCTAGACCACACCCATACCAACTTTCCCTTTACCCGCCTTCGAATGGACCCAAATAGCGCACCCTCCTCTGCACATCACATACTCCTCCCCACACCCATTTCCCCAGAGGTCGTTGTCTTCAAGGAGCAGCCAACTTCACTCCATATTGTTCAATGCCCCCGCCGCCTTGAAACTTGCTCCATTTATATCCAGAGAGACTATGGGCGTCCAGATGAGACATTTCCATAACCAACAAGCAGATGAGTATTACACCACCATATCCGTAACCGGAGCATGTTTGTTCAAGGGAAGATACATGGCACACGTATGTACACTGCGTAGCAAATGCCACTTATGAAGTCCATTGTTGTGCCCAACCAGAGCCTAATGGGAAATTAAAAGAGAAATACGGGAAAGAGAGAAAAAAGACACGGATTCACAGATGAAGAGTAACACAAAAAAAAAAAAAAAATAAGGCTCCCAACTCAAAACGTTGAAAGAGGTATGATCGTTCAGCATCACTTTACATTAAGTATACTATTTCTTCATATTTGATTGTTATGAAAAAAAAAATTACCTGTGTGAAGATAATTTCTATCGAGTGGAGTAATATGAGTCCCTTGGATCACAAGACTGCTAGGTACGTTGGATGTCCCGGACACCACCTTGGCTGAAGCGGGTTGGAATTGCACCCGACAGCAACCAAAGGGTCTGTTAGAGCCTAGAATGTAGGTCTATGTAGGATGATGCTGACCATGTTTGTTTTATAAACCCACAGAGATGAGTCATGGATGGAAGAAATCTGGAAGATCAGATAGAAGGGAAGAGACAACATCAGGGACGTCACCTGTAAGTCATTGGATGACACTGCGGCCTCTGTGCAGGACTGGTACCTACTACTACATGGTCACTATATGGTGGTTAATACTGGTCTGTGAATGTATTATTCACACTGTTATGGAATGGGGGGGGAAAGTTTTAGGGCAAGAGGTGTGTTGCTGGTAGGAGGGGTGGCTTTGGATAGGGGAGATAATGTGATAGATGAAATGGCCATGTTTTTTTTTTTTTGGGGGGGGGGGTTGGGGGGGGTGGTTAGTAGGGGTTGCTTTTACAGCAGGGGCAGCTTTATATAAAATTACTGAAAATGACAGTGTTTTAGTGCGTGGGCCCTCTATTGCAGCCATCTATACTGTATAATATATACACCAAGTGCCATTGACGTAAGTGACTGCGGTTATCTTTAAGGGCAAAAGTTTTCTGCCAAGGTGAGACAATCTAGGGGCGAATTCCTCACAGGTGGAGGAGTTGTATGCCGGATGAAGAGAGATCCAGACTACAGGGGGCGCTATAGAGGCGGTAATGAGAAAGAAGACAGTTAGTGGGAATGGGGCGGTATGGTGGGGTTATGATTGTAGTGGTAGTAGTGGATGGGTGTGGCTGTATTATTCAGTAATGATGCAGTGATAATGTTAGCGGTGTTGTGGGTTGTGGCTGTATAAGTCATGATGCAGGGGTAAGGTAGTGGTGTGGCTGTTATTATTCGGTCATGATGCCGTGTAATGGTAGGCAGTTGTGGTGGGATATTTCAGTCATGAGCCGGGTAATGGTAGTGGTGTGGTGGTATTATCAGTATGATGCAGGGGGTAATGGGAGCGGTGTTTGTTGGTAGTATTATCAGTCAGATGCAGTGGTAATGGTAGCGGTGTGGTGGATTATTCAGTCATGAGGCAGTGTAATGGTAGTGGTGTGGTAGTATTATTCAGTCTGATGCAGTGGTAATGGTAGTGGTGTGGTTGGTATATTCAGTCATGATGCAGAGTAATGTAGCGGTTGTGGTGTATTATTCAGTCATGATGCAGGGGTGGGAATTGGTAGCGGTTGTGGTAGGATTATTCAGTCATGTTGCAGTGGTAATGGTAGTGGATTGGTGGTTATTATTAAGTCGATGATGCAGGGGTAAGGGTAATGGTAGCGGTTGTGGTGTGCTGTGGTGGATTATTCCAGTTCATGAGGCTAGTGGTTAATGGTAGTGGTTGTGGTAGTAAGTATGATTCAATATGATGCAGGGGTAATGGTGCGGAGGTGGTAGTATTATTCAGTCATGATCAGTGGAATGGTGTGGGTGTCGGTGTGGTGGTTATTCAGTCATGATGCAGTGGTACTGGTTAGCGGTTTTTGTTATATTGTAGTATTCTTCCAGTCATGATGCAGGTATAATGGTAGGCGGTTTTTGTGGTGGTATTATCAGTCATGATGCAGGGGTAATGGTAGCGGTGTGTGTGTTGTTGGTGGTATATTCAGTCATGATGCAGGAGTAATGGTAGTGTGGTGGTGGTAATTCAGTCTGATCAGGGGTAATTGTAGCGGGGTGTTGGTGTTATTATTCAGCATGATGCAAGTGGTAATGGTAGCGGTTATGGTAGTATTATCAGTCTGATGCAGGTATAATGGTTTTATAGCGGTGTGGTGGTATTATTCGTCATGTCGCATGGGTTGGGTAATGGTCGCGGTGTGTTGTCTGTGTAGTGGTTTTGTTGTTGGTTTGTGGTGTTGTGGTGTATTATTCAGTATGATGCAGTGGGGAATGGTAGAGGTGTGGTATATTATTTCAGCATGATGCAGTGGGAAGGTAGTGGTGTGGTGGTCTTATCAGTCATGATGCAGTGGTAATGGTAGTGGTTTGGTGGTGATGATTCAGTCATGTGCAGTGGTAATTGGTAGTGGTGTTGTGATGTTATTATTCAGCATGATGCAGGGTGGAAGGTATGTAGCTGTGTGTGGTGATATTATGCAGGACAGGATGCAGGGGTAACTGGTGCGGTTGTGTGATGATTATAAGTCATGATGCAGGGGTAATGTTCGCGGTGTGGTGGTATCATTCAGTCTGATTGCAGGGTATTGGTAGCGGGTTTTTTTGTTGTGGTGGTATTATTAAGTCATGATACAGGTATAATGGTCGCGGTGTGGTGGTAATTATCAGTCATGATGGCAGGGGTACTGGTAGCGTTGTGGTAGTATTATCAGTCATGATGCAGGGTATTGGTAGCGGTGTGGTGGGTGGTAGTAGTCAGTCATGATACAGGTATAATGGGTTTAGCGGTGTGGTGGTATTATTCAGTCATTGACTATGTAATGGTTAGTAGCGGTGGTAGTATTATTCAGTCATGATGCAGGTCTAATGGTTAGTGCGTTGTGGTGGTATTATTAAGTCTGATGCAGTGGTAATGGTGAGCGTTAGTATGTTATGGTAGATTATTCAGTCAGAGCAGGGTTTATAAGGGTAGTGGTGTGGTGGTATTATTCCAGTCATGATGCGGCGGTAATGGTAGCAGTGTGGTGATAGTTATTCCGTAATGATGCAGGGGGTAATGGTAGTGGGTGTGATGGTATATTAGTTCATGATGCAGGGGTAATTGAAGCGTTGTTGGTGGTATTATTCAGTCATGGATGCATAAGTGGGAATGGGTAGCGGTGTTGGTGGGTATTTATTCAGTCATGATGCAGGGGTTATGGTAGCGGTTTTTGTGGTGGGTATATTCAGTCATGATGCAGGGGTCATGGCAGAGGTGTGGTGGTATTAGTCAGTCATGAGTTGCAGGGTAATGGTAGTTTGGGGGTGGGTAGTATTATGCAGTCATGATGCAGAGGTACTGGTAGTGGTGTGGTGGTATGATTCAGTCATGATGCAGGGGTAATGGGTCGTGGTGTGGTGGTATTATTCAGTCATGATGCAGTGGGTAATGTAGTGGGGGGTAGTATATTCAGTCATGATGCAGGGGTAATGGGATGGTGGTGGTATTATTCAGTCATGATGCAGGGGTAATGGTCGTGGGTTGTGGGTGTTTTTAATTCAGTTATGCGAAGGGGTAATGGTTAGCAGTGTGTGGTATTATTCAGTCATGAGCAGGGGTAATGGTAGTGGTGTGGTGGTATTATTCAGTCATGATGCAGGGGTTAAATAATGGTAGAGGTGTGGTGGTTTTACTCAGTATGAGCAGGGTAATGGTAGGGAGTGCGTGGTGGTATGATCGCATGATGCAGGGGTTAATGGTAGAGGGTGTGAGGTATTACTCAGTCATGATGCATGGTAACGTAATTTTTGCCGGGTAATGGTAGCATTATATGTGGGAGAACAGTGCAGTCAGTAGTGGTGTTTCTGGTGCATGGGTATAATGCTATACTATTATGGATGCACAGTGGGTAGGTTGGGTTGGAGGGTATAATAATATATAGGGGGGACAGTGTGACGTTGGGGGGTGAGGGGTATATATGATATATGTGGGGCACAGTTGTGGTAGTTGTGTGGGAGGGATTTATATGGATGTTGCAAAGTGTGGTCGGTTGTGGTTTTGTGATGAGCGGTTATGGTGGTATATATCTGTATGTGGGGGCACAGTGGTCAGTTGGGGGTGGTGTGTGGACGGCTACATATACATGATATTGGGGGCCAGTGGGCCAGTTTTGTAGTGAGGGGGTCAGGGGAGGTGCTCGTGAGGCTGATGTTATGGATCGATGATAGGCTGACATATGATTTGTTATAAACCCCGAGATGAGTCTGATCAGCGGATGGAAGAAAAAGAATCTGGAAGATCAGACAGAAGGGAAGAGACAACATCAGGGACGTCACCTGTAAGTCATTGGATGACACTGCGGCCTCTGTGCAGGACTGGTACCTATTACTATATGGTCACTATATGGTGGTAAATACTGGTCTGTGTATGTACGTTATCATTTAGTATCGCAGTATTATTCAGTCATTATGTAGTGGTAATAATCATGGTTTAGTGTTATTATTTGGGCCTTGTACAGAGGTGTCATTAGTGATATTGTCCTTTGCTCGTGTTTGTATAATGATAATATGGCGGTAAAGATCATCAGTAAATGGAGTACAGGCAGTCCCCGGGTTACATACAAGATAGGGTCTGGAGGTTTGTTCTTAAGTTGAGTTTGTATGTAAGTTGGAACTGTATATTTTATCATTGTAATCCCAGCCAGAACTTTTTTGGTCTCTGTGACAATTGGATTTTAAAAATGTTGGGTTGTCATAAGAATCAATATTAACACTAAAGCTTCATTACAGACACATTTGATAACTGTTACAGCTGATTATTGCAGCCTAGGACTAAAGTACAATAAATTACCAATATCCAGGGGTCCGTTTGTAACTATGGGTCGTATGTAAGTCGAGTGTTCTTAAGTAGGGATCGCCTGTATATACTTTGTATTACTGGTCTGTGTATAGAGTCTTGTGCTCATTATCAGGATGTTGTGGTGATGCTGTGCTGCAGTTTGGAAATGGTAGCGCTATTGTCTAGTATATTGGTCTTATGGCTTAAACTGGTTACAGTATTGTGGTGCCATTATTTGGTAATAGGCGGGAGTATTTTTTGATTTGTCATGGATCAAACTTTCAACTGGTTTAGTAAAGGTAGGAATTTATGAACCAATCGAAACTAAAGATACCAATGTTTCTGATTTTTTAGAGCTTAGGCTGATATTTGGAACACTATAACTATCTGGTATCTTTTTTCCACAAACATTGTTGTGGGAGGGGTCCCTGCATCGGCTGCCGAGCTGGGGGGGTCCCATCCTAAATGAGGTGCTCCATACTGCTTGGACCCTTCATCTGGCCCTGATTGTAGAGACCAGATGTGTAGCTAGCGGTGCCAGCAGTGGCATAACTTGAAGCTGTTGGGCCTCAGTACAAATTTTATCTTCTAGGGTCAATTTTCTCCCCTGGGTGTTAGTATAAGGGGGGATAAATAATATACCCACCATAAACACTGCGACCACTCTGAAGTATACCCTGTACTGCATAGTGACAACACTGAATAACACCCCCAGATTGAAGATGGCCCCAACACTAAAAATTGCCCCCCCACACACACACTAAGTAATGATCCCAGATTAAAGTCTCCCGCACTCCGTATAATTAAAACAAAAGATAATTCTTACCTCTCTTCTCTCCTGACTTTTTATCATCTTAGTTTGTAGTAAGAGGTGCAATGACATCACTACATCACACCTTCTGCTCTAGGCCACCGTAGTGATGTCATCGCCTCCTGCAGGACTCCCAGCCACAGCTCTGCAGGGATGCACAGAGCCCACAGCAGGTAGACATGAAACAGGGGAAAGCTTCTCAGACAGTGAGAATAGTGTGCGCTGACCCAGAGAGATTTACTCACATTTACTTAGAATGTCGGAAACTGCACTAAAAAATCAGTCGCTTCCCTGCGCTGGCCCAACAGAGTTTACCAATTTTTTTGTGGTGCACCTTTAACCCATTAGCGCTCAGCGTTCGATATATACCGACCGCGGCATTTAACTTGGCCTTGGATGGTCTTTCCCCACGATCGCCCCCGAGAGTCGCTTTCGGGAGCGCTGATTGTTGCTATAGCAACTCTGTGGTCCGATCTGGACCCCAGAGTTACTTGCAAGAACTGCCAGCAAGATGGCGTCTGTGACATCATCTTACTGGCAGAGTGCCAGCCTATGCCTGTGCATAGGCTGACACTGCCAATACCCTGCAATGCATCAGTATTACAGAGTATTATTGTGAACAAGCAATCAGATGATTGCTTGTTCATGTCCAATGGTGGAAAACTGTAAGAAAAGTCGAAAAAAAAAAGGTATTCATAAAAAATAAAGTTAGGATCAAATAAAAATGCCAAGAGCCCAAAAACTATAATAAAGGGAATTATAACGAAAAAAAGGTCCTAAATAATAAACACAATACATATAGATATGCATCAGGAACAACCCCCAGGTTAGAATCATATGAACCCGCATGGGATAAACAACCGTAAAAACAACTCGGATAAACAATGCAAAAGTTGAGGATTTGACATAGCAAGCCCACAAAAAAAGGGCAAGGAAAAAGTGATAAAAAAAAAAATGTTCTCAGATGATACTGGTGCCAAAGTTACAACATGTCCGAAGAAAACAAGCCATAAATAGCAGCTGTAAACAAAAAAGTAGTAAACAATGTTATGCACTGGCAGACGGCAATGCATGTGACAAATGTAGTTAAAAACTAAGAAAATAATATTTATGTAGGGTTATTATCCCGATATATCTTATAGACCCTGGTAAAATAAAGATTAACATGATTATTAGTTATATGGTTAACCCAGGAAAATAAAGGTAAAATATAAAGTACAGAATTGATTGCTTTTTACTAATGCCCTCAAAAAATAGTTCCTAAATTTTCAAACAATGGAGGAATACAACCCCAAAATGGCAACTCAGGAAAGGAAAAAACAAAAGCATCTAACCCAGCAAAAAAAATGCAGTCACATGGCCCAATAACGAAAAACCGAAAAAAATGTTATAAGCCTACAAAAGGGGCCAATGGGAGGGAAACTAAATACTAATGCAGGGCTGCCTATTCTCCTCGCGTTTGTGAGCCCAGGTAAAACACTAGTAACGACGCCACATGTGTGGGTGGTCTCTGTATCAAGGGGATGTAACAATCTTCCTAAAAGACTGTTCTGATAGCTTGAGGTGCAGATTGAAAATGATGTTGTAAAATAGGGGGTTTGGGGGGTGGGGGGTTTGATTAAAAACATGTAAAATTTCATTCAAAATCGTTATTTATCCAAAATAGTCATTCTGAAAATCCGAAAAATTAAGCTATCGAGTGGGAAGCGGGTGACACCAAAATAGAGGCGCCAGACAGGGCAAAAATATGATGAATAATATAAAGTAGGACACCATGGGAAATGTTATTCAGCAAACTTATTTAGGTGGTAAAGCCATCTGCCCTGTGAAAACGCAAGCACGTGGAATTTCGAAAATGGCAAATTTTTAAAAAATTCATGATTTTTTTCTTTTTTTTTTTGTAAATACACACAAAACTTATCAGCCAAAAAAAAAAAAAAAATATTTACCACTAAATGAAGCACAACATGTGGGGAAAAAACATTTCAGTAGATCACTTTGATAAGTCAACAGTGATCAAAGTTTATAACCATAAAAGCAACGCAAGTAAGTCCAAAAAAAAGGGGGTCTGAGCTAAGTACAAAATATGGCTGACGTTCCTTAAGGGGTCTTTCGAATTTACCTGAGGTGATGCGTCTGTCTCTTTAAGTCCCGGTGCGGCAGAGTGTGCAAGTTAAAGCGCTGCGCGCGTTGCACAGTCCGATTCATGAGCGCTGATGTGTTGGAACGCCCCATGATGGTGTCCCATAGGGCGTATGAGTGATCCACAAAAACGGTTGCATGCGCACCACAATTTTTGGTGCGACACCTGTGCAGAGGAGGCCCCTTGTCCTGGTCACAGGTCTAGGTATTTTATAAAAAGATATTTGGAGAGGTCTTGTCCTTCAGGATTTTGTACATTGTAATCGAGGTCTACCCTCAGTCGTCGTTTTCTAAACTGGAGTTAATCCCAAATTTTGTAATCTGTCATGGTAGCTTGTCCCCCCAAAAAAAAATACTGATCTGCAGTGCCAAAAAAAACCGGTAGTTCAACGCGGCGCAAATCGGAAAACTAGACGGGAAACTCTTTTTTCCCCCCCCCCCTCCTCCCTCTTTCCCCCCCCCGTGACCTCCCCGTGGGAAATGCGGTTGTTGGGACCCTTAGTACAGTTATGCCCATAGGTCTTCTATCATTGAGAACAATGCTCTCTTGATACCTCCCAGATTTTTATGGCTTGGCAGCAGTGCCTGGCTCTGGTCACTAAAAGTAAGTTTACCATTCACAATAAACCCCTAGTCCTTTCTGTTGCAGTTGTCCAAGGTAATTGACGACTTATATTTTTTGTTTCCCATGGCCAGTGCATAACTGACTGTATCTACAGAAACCTCCATATCAACAATTTCTCTGCCCATCTCCTCAAAGTTTCCACCAAAATCCCCTCTGTAATGGCTAACAGCTTTGTGATCAACTGGAACAATATTGAAAATTGACTGGGTTAAACCAAATAAAAGGTCATTAATTAAAAAATATTTAAAAAAAAACAGTAGTGGCATAATGACGACCCCAGTGGCACTCCATTGTCACGTCAACCCCCCAATTGCACCGATGTTGGCTCACTTAATGACAACCTCGGTTTGCTTGTACTAAGCCAATACTTACCCATCATGCACAGATAGTCCCAGCATCTCATTTTATGTACCAATCATTTTATGCGGCACTGTGTGAACTGACCTCTGAAAATCCAGATATACAAACACCACAGTGTCCCCAGATCCAGTCTGGGAATTATTCCTGTAGAAGCCAATTAGATAGTCTGCCAGGACCAATCTCTCCTAACCCATGTGACGCTGGGTTATAACGGTTATGTACAGTTGAGATAACTCCAGGGATAGCATCGCTAACAAACCCCTCAAATATTTTCATCATACTTTTAGATCACAGGTCTGTAGTTCCCCGGATCGCTATTTGATCCTTTTGTATTTGGTACCAATTTGCTATGACGCCTCAGTTTCCTGTGAAACATACCAGATCCTCAAGTGGAACTCTTCAAATATCAAAAATAAAGGCCGTCTACACAGTTAATCGTTAATGAAGACCCGATGGGTCTTTGCCAGTATGGCCCATGGCGTAATTATCTATCTTAGTGGTGATTGTGAGGCTTCCCCCAGGGCTTTTCCTGAGTTAAAGAGAGTCGGAGAAGGCGGAAATCGGTAGTTGGGCCCTTTCCTCATCTCCTTCCACATGACCTCATGTACTCCTCAGAGGACCCACACTCTTCGATTGTTGAGTTTCATAATAGTACGTGAAAAAATAAGTGGGATTATTTGGATACCTGGCATTAAGTTCTCCTCTCTATTTTTTGCGCCCTTTATCTGTTTGTAGAGGATTTATTTTGCTCTCTATATACACTGTATGCTTTTTCCAATATGGTATGTGTTTCTAAAAGGTATTTTTATAACATTGTGAAAAAGTCACAAATTTTTGGGGGGGGGAGGGGGCTGGTGGGATTTTGGCTTTCGCGAACATGGGGCACATTTACTTACCCGTCCCTGGCACGTTCCAGTTACGATCGGGAATTCATTGTGACGCAATTCCCTTGAGATTTGAGCCAAAGAAGCTGCAGTCGTCGCTACCCAGTCAGGTCTGAAGCGAGTTCACTGATTCTTCCCAGTGTATGTAAAAAATGTCTTACTACACAACTTGGAAGTAAAATCCATCGCTCAGTCCGATAGCAGTTGGATTGTATCCGAGTTGGCCCCGGGCCCCAAGATTTCCTGTTGCATGAAAGCGTGAAAGTTCTTTTGGTGTCCCAGCCGTATTTGTAAATCCCCGCAAAAATTATCGAGTGTGGCAATATCCGACGAAGTCTGCGGACCCTTAGTAAAAAGACCCCCATTTTCCCATGTTTATGCCTATGAGTATCCCCTTAGTTGAGGATTTGTGGAAATTGCAACCCTCAGAATGAGTTTTAGAGTGTTTCTTGCCCCTCCACAAGTTCTTAGTATAAAGTGGTAATACAAAAGTCAGATGATGTTTATGGTCACTATTACCCAGGTTCCCCCCCAACCTGTAGACTTTGAATACCCGTATCAGGTTGGATGTCTAGGATAAGGCTCATAGCACTGACCCCCTCCACCCACCTTAATTGTATGGGCTCCACAGGACCTTGTAGGCGAAAGGTTTAATTAGTCTTTTCTTGTCAACAAAAACCTTCTAGACTCACGTTGAGAGGCCCTGCAGGTTTTGCCACCCAGTCATATTGGGTAATGAAGTCCCCCATGATAAGTACTTCAACATGCTTTGCAGCGCGGCTGATCCCATACACACCCCAGAGTATAACAGATCACTCCCTATGCTTGCCTCCTAAATATGTATGAGAACGTCAATGCTTGTTTGCTCCACCTGATGAGAACTGTAACCACTAAGCTGTATAACAAACCCTAGTATTATTTATTATTCTTTGTTCCCTTTCTGTGTATCCTCACAAACAACCATAGGGACTCCACATTTTTCATTTGCGTTACTGGTGTCATTGCGTCAGGACGCGGAGTGAGGCCGCAAGAACGATGAATTTTTCACATATAAACAATAAACCCCAGTCCCACCCCTTTTTTATATTTATAGGACACTCGTCTATAGTAACAGCCGTCAAGTCATAGCTACTGTCCAGCATGTCTCGTGTACCCACTATATCATATTTCCGACTCCACAGATCAGTCAGAGTTCCAGTTCCTCCACCCTTTAGTTTGCATGGAGGTATTCTGGAGATGTACGAACTGCTATTTATATGGGTTTTATCCTTCTCATATTCCTGTGACACTTATTTCCCATCTCCTTTCCAGCACCCCCTATCCTCCCCCCCTACTGGCCTTATTGGCTCTTGTCGCCACCGCCATCTCCTCGTAGAACCGTCTTATTGCACGCACAAAAAGGGTAGGGGAATAGCACTCCACAGGGCGAGAGGAGAAACAAGCCGACCAAGCCGGGGAGACGGCATAAAAAGAAAGAAACCACCGCCAAGGTAACCCATACAATCTCAAAGCCCTGTGTGACCCCCTTGCCCCCCCCCAAAAAAGATGCCACCCCTCACATGAGGTGCAGCCACCCACATCCCCCATACTGTAGAGGCCTGATGTAGCAACAGCAAAACGTCAGCCCAGTTCTCCGAAGTGAGCCAATAACCCTTCTTCCCTACGACACCACACTTATTGAGCCATCTTATTACGTACCCTGATCTTTCCCAGACATGCCTTTGGCTGGGCACGGTGGTACAGGTTTAGTATTCTTCAGAGATAAGAAAAATACCATTGAGTAGTGGTCATTGAGTCTGAGTTATGGCCTAACATCCCTGAAATCATTTTTAAGGACCTTACCACCACCGTAAGCCTCTTATTGAGCATAGTGCCAATGTGGACAATGACCACTGGATCGACACCGTCACCGACATAAGTAATCTGTTCAAACCCGATCGCCGCAAACATAGCCTAGAACACGACCACCACGGCAAAAATACACTCGCTTCCAGTGGCCTCTAATGCAAGGTCTTATGTGAGCAGCATTGTGCCGCTTGGGTGTTCCCATCTAAGGGGAACTGCCCTAGCTACCAGCACTGTTGACCTTGCTTGTGCTCCAATTTACCCTTCGTACTGGAGCAGACAGTCCCCGGTTTGCAGAGGCCACATCTTTCTGCAGCATTGTGCTACCCCACGAGCCAGGCCAATGAGATCCACTACCCTCCATCTCGCCGAGTAACCCTGGCAAACTTATTGGGTGAAGCTGTTGCACCAGATCGATGTGGAGCTAGACCACACCCATACCAACTTTCCCTTTACCCGCCTTCGAATGGACCCAAATAGCGCACCCTCCTCTGCACATCACATACTCCTCCCCACACCCATTTCCCCAGAGGTCGTTGTCTTCAAGGAGCAGCCAACTTCACTCCATATTGTTCAATGCCCCCGCCGCCTTGAAACTTGCTCCATTTATATCCAGAGAGACTATGGGCGTCCAGATGAGACATTTCCATAACCAACAAGCAGATGAGTATTACACCACCATATCCGTAACCGGAGCATGTTTGTTCAAGGGAAGATACATGGCACACGTATGTACACTGCGTAGCAAATGCCACTTATGAAGTCCATTGTTGTGCCCAACCAGAGCCTAATGGGAAATTAAAAGAGAAATACGGGAAAGAGAGAAAAAAGACACGGATTCACAGATGAAGAGTAACACAAAAAAAAAAAAAAAATAAGGCTCCCAACTCAAAACGTTGAAAGAGGTATGATCGTTCAGCATCACTTTACATTAAGTATACTATTTCTTCATATTTGATTGTTATGAAAAAAAAAATTACCTGTGTGAAGATAATTTCTATCGAGTGGAGTAATATGAGTCCCTTGGATCACAAGACTGCTAGGTACGTTGGATGTCCCGGACACCACCTTGGCTGAAGCGGGTTGGAATTGCACCCGACAGCAACCAAAGGGTCTGTTAGAGCCTAGAATGTAGGTCCTGTGAAACATAACTAGTCCTCAGGGAATCTTCAAATATCAAAAATAAAGGTCTGTCTATCACAGTACATAGTTCATGCAGACCCGCGGGTCTATGCCATCTGGCCCCGGCGATTTATCTATCTTAGTGGTTGTGAGGCTTCCACCAGGGGCTTTTCCTGAGTGTGGTCAGTTGTGGTGTGAGGGATATATATAATATATGTGGTGGCGATTTATCTATCTTAGTGGTTGTGAGGCTTCCACCAGGGGATTTTCCTGGGTAAAGAGAGTCGAGAAGGCGACATTCAGTAGATGGCCCTTTCCTCATCTCCTTCCAGCATGACCTTCATGTTACTCCTCAGAGGACCCACACTCTTCGTTTTTAGTTTCTTATCATTTATGTACTTGAAAAATAATTTGGGATTATTTTTGCTCTCCCTGGCATAATTTCTCTGTCTCTATTTTTGCGCCCTTTATCTGCTTTTTACAGGATTTCTTTTTCTAAAAATAATTTGGGATTATTTTTGCTCTCCCTGGCATAATTTCTCTCAGTCTCTATCTTTGCGCCCTTTATCTGCTTTTTACAGGATTTATTTTTCTCTCTATAATCCTGTATGCTTTTTCCCATATGGTATGTGTTTCTCACAGGTCTTTTTTATAACATTTGTAAAAAAAAGTTCCTTTTTTTTGGGGGGGGGGGCTTGGTGGGCTTTTGGTTTTGAGAACATTGTGGCACATTTACTTACCCGTCCCTGGCACGTTCCCCGATCTGGAATGCATTGTGCCGGCAATTCCCTTAGATTGTGAGCCCTAAATCCTGCATGTGTCGCTCCCTGCTCAGGTCTGCCGGAGTTCACCTTCTTCTTCTCAGTGTATGTAACTACATGTCTTGCGACACAACTTTGAAGTTAAATCCCTCACTCAGTCCGAATCAGTCGGATTGTCCGATGGCCCGGCCCCAGATTTCTGTTGCATGAAAGCCGGGGCCGCTGCGACAAAATCCCCTTATAAATACATGTCCCAGCCATGCAATCCCCGAAAACGTTGGAATATCCGACGAAAGTCCGCAGACCCTTAGTAAATGAGCCTCATTGTCCCTGTTTATGCCTATAAGGTCTGCCCTTAGTTGCTGAAAATTTGCCCTCCTGAAGTTTAGAGTGTTTCTTGCCCCTCCACTAACGTTCTTAGTAAAGTGTAATACAAAGTCAATGATTTTATGGTCACTATTACCCAGGTTCCCCCCAACCTGTAACTTTGATACCCTGTCAGGTCTGTTGGTTAGGATAGGGTCCAGCACTGACCCCCTCCCCCACCTCTTATTGGCTCCAGGACTAGTTGCGACAGGTAATTGTCTTTTCTTGTCAACAAAAACCTGAGATTGTATTACTTCAGTCATGATGCAGTGTAGATGGGTAGTGGTGGAAACCGGTATTATTCAGCATGATGCAGGGGAGTGGTCGTGTGGTGGTATTCCTCAGGCATGATCAGATTCAGTGGTAAGTTGAATAGCTCCCAACCGTCCCGTTTTGAGGGGGGACTTTCCACGTTTTTTTTCTACTCTGCCACCGCGTCACGGCAGCTAAGCTATGAGATTGTCACGATTATCACCCCAGGTCCCGCTTGTCGCATAGTAAATACTTTGACAAGTCTGAACTACAGTACAGATGGCATGCTACAGACATCGGAGAATGGAGGGAATCCTTTGTCAGAGACAGGGTCGGGCTTAGCGATGAGAGCAGGGACCAGTCATCAGCTTCAGATCAGCATTCTGTTCCAATAGGGTCCTGCATTCCTAGGGTTCCCCAGAGCAGACATCGGGCAGGGAATCCTTTGCAGAGAAGTATCGTGTAAGCAGAGAGAGGAGACCCGTCATCAGCTTCAGATCAGATCTGTCTCCTATATGGTCACTGCATCTCCTAGGTTCCCCAGAGCAGACAATGGGAGGGAATCCTTTCAGAGAAGTATCGGCTCAGCCAGAGAGCGGACCACCGTCACAGCTTCAGATCCGCATTCCGTCAAGATATGGTCCTGCATCTCTAGGGTTCACCAGAGCAGGACATCGGGCAGGGAATCCTTTCAGGAGGTGGCTCAGCCAGAGAGGAAGGACATGTCATCAGGTCAGGATCAGCCCATATATGGTCTCCAGGGCTTCCCCAGAAACAAGCTGGGGGGTATTATATAGATAAAATTAAATAAAAGTTTGGCAGGCTGAAATTCGAAATGGGACCCCTCTGCACACCATAGACAGGGAGTTAACTAACTGAGCTATAAGCCCCCCTCAGGATACAGAGCTAAGGATTTCTTGGTATCTAAGAAGTGTGTATCTGTCAATAAGTCATCTGTGACACAGACTAATGCATAGTAGAAAGCGCGAATACTTCTCAGAGTTATATATTGTGTAATTATTGAGGCTATTTGATTATTATTATAAATGTTATTATTTTTTTTATTATGGAGATGGATTGATTATTTAATGTAAAACAGATAATAATAATCATATCAAACTAAAATAATAGTCTCAAGTAATTACAATAAGCTGAGAAGATCCCTCGTTCATACCATGGCAGTATATAGTCATAGTTTGTCTTAGTACAAAATTCTCCGAGCCTTGGTTAATCACAGAGATTATAGCTCATGTTGGTTGAGGCGCAGTTGTGTATTATTAGTACATGGACACTGTAGGTTCTGGGTTCAATCCAATGAGGATAATTTTTTTTTTTTTTTTATTGAGATGATTTTTATTTATTTTTAGATGGATTAAAAATTTGGGCATGGCCAGGAGTGATTGGTGGGGGTGCTTAGAGGGATCGCCGCGAATGCTAATGCAGTGCCTGCCGCGATTTTGTCCCTCTTCCTTATTCACAAAATGTTGGGAGGTATGGTAATGGTTAGCGGATGTGGGGGTATTTATTCGTCATGAGCAGGGTAGGTACTGTAGTGGTGTAGTGTATTATTAAGTCATGTGATGCAGGGGGAATGGTAGTGGTGTAGAGTGTTATGTATCAGCTAATGATTGCAGGGGCTAATGGTAAGTGGTTTGTGGGTGATATTTGTCAGTCATGATGCAGGGGTAATGAGAGTGGTGGTGAGTGGCTATTAGTCAGTCATGAGGCCCGGGTAATGGTAGTGGTGGGGTGCTGGTATTATCAGTCATGAGAAGGGGTAATGGTGTGGTGGGATTATGCAGTCATGATGCCAGGGGTAATGGGTAGCGGGTATGTGTGAGGTTGGTATTAGTCAGTCATGTTGCATGTAGTAATGGTAAGTGGTGGGTTGGTATTATTCCGTATGATGCCAGGGGTACTCATGGTAGTTGGGTGTGGTAGGTATGATTCGAAGGCATGGACAGTGGTACATGGTAGTGGTGTAGTGTGTGATGGTATATTCAGTCATGAGGCAGGGGTAATGGGAGCAGTGTGTTGGATAGTAGTCTATATTGCAGGGGGTAATGGTAGTGGGTGGTGGTATTATTCAGTCATGCTGAGCGTAGAGCTAGTAATGGAGCGGTGTGGAGGTATTATCCAGTCATGAGGCAGAGGTAATGGTAGCGGGTTTTGATGTGGTAACGAGTAGTATTCAGTCCTGAAGCAGGGTACTGTCGTGGTGGGAGGTGTGTATTAGATCAGTCTGATGAAGGTGGTAATGGTGGTAGTGTGTAGTGTAGTGGTTATATTTCAGTATGAGCAGGGGTCGGGGTAATGTAGTGGTGTAGTGAGTGGTATTATTCAGTCATGATGCAGGGGGTAATTGGTAGTGGTGTGGTGGTATTATCAGGTCATGATGCAGGTGTGGGTTAATGTGTAGCAGTGTGGTGGTATTATTCTCGTATGATGCAGTGGGTAATGGAGAGTGTGGTGGTATTATTCAGTCATGATGCAGGGGTAAATGGTGAGGTGTGGGGTGGTATTATCAGTCTGATGCAGTTGGTATTGGTTAGCGGTTGGTGGTATTATTGCAGTCATGATGCGAGGGGGTAATGGTCGTGGTGTGTCGGAAGTCTTCAGTCATGAGTGCAGGTGGTAGTGGGTTAGAGGTATTATTCAGTCATTGATGTAAGGGGTCATGGTAGTGGGTGTGTGGTGGTATTATTCATCATGATGCAGGGTAAATGGTTGTGGGGTGGTGTGGATTATTCAGTCATGTTGCAGGGGGTAATGGTAGTGGTGTGTGGTATGATTCAGTCATGATCAGGGGTAATGGTAGCAGTGTGCGTGGTGGGTAAGGTATATTCATTCATGATGATGCAGGGGTATGGTAGAGTGGTGTGGTGGTATGAGTCAGTATGATGCAGTGTTGAATGGTAGTGGTTTTAGAATGTAGTGTAGTATTCGAGTCAATGAGCAGGAGGTAATGGTAGTGGTAGTGTGGTGGTATTGTCAGTCATGTGCAGGGTAGTGGTTTGTAGTGTATTATCAGTCATGATGAATGGGGTAATGGTAGTGGTTGGAGTGGTTGTATTATGCAGGTCCTGATGCAGGAGGGGTAATGGTTAGTGGTGTGGTGGTATTAGTCACAGTAATGATGCAGGGAATGGTAGTGGGGTGGTGGTATTTATTAGTTCAGTCATGATGCAGGTGGTAGTGGTGTAGTGGGTTTTGGTGTAGGGTATATTCAGTCATGATGCAGGGGGAATGGGCGTGGTGTGGTGTCGGGAGTATTACGAATGATCAATAGGGGGAATGGGTAGTGGTGTTTGTGGGTGAGGGTATTATATCAGTCATGACTGACGAGGACAGGTGGTAATGGTAGTGGTTAGTTTGTTTGTTGTAGGCTGTAGTGGTATTATTCAGTCATGATGCAGGTGGTAATGGTAGCAGTGTGGTTGTAGGTATGGATTCAGTGCATAGATGCGGGGTAATGGTAGTGGTGTGGTGGTATTCTTCAGTCCAGATGCAGTGTTTGTATTCAATGGTGTGGTGGGGAAGGTATTATTCAGTCATGATGCAGGGGTTTAGTGTGTGGTGGTATTATTCAGGCATTGATACAGTTGTAATGCATAGCCTCCAACCAGATCGACACGAACCCGGATTGTGACGGGAACTTCACGTTTTCGTACCTTGCCCCGCGTCACGGTCGACGCTATGAGATTGTCACGGATTCTTCCACCCCAGAGGTCCCGCTGTGTCCCGAATAGTAAATACTGGGAAAGTCTGAACTCCACCTTACAGAATGGCTTCTACAGACATCGGTGAGTGGTGAAATCCTTTTCAAGAGAAGGTCGGGCTTAGCGGAGGAGAGGAAGCAGGGACCACGTCATAGTGTCAGATCGCATCTGGTCTCAATATATGGACACGGCATCTCCTAGGGTTCCCCAGAGCAGAATCGGCAGAGGAATCTGTTCGAAGAGAGGAATCGGCTGAAGCCACGAGAGCAGGGACAACGTCATCAGCTCTCAGAGTCAGCATATGATCACCATATATGGTCACGGATCTCCTAGGGTTCCCAGAGCAGACATCGGGCAGGGGAATATCCTTTTCAGAGAAGTGTCGGCTCAGCCAGAGGCAGGGATCACGTCACGCTCAGAGTCAGCATCTGTCATCTATGCGAGTCACAGCATCTCTAGGGTTCCCCAGAGCAGGACATCGGGCAGGGAATCGTTGTTCGAGACCTTGAATTATCTAGTGTCGCTCACGGCAGAGAGCTTAGGGACCATTTTGGGGTCACCCCATCAGTGTAGATCAGCCCACTATATGGTCTCCAGGGCTCCCAGACCAAGTATTAATAAGAAATTAAATAAAGTTTTGGCCAGGCGAAAATTCGAACTGGGACCTCGGACACATAGAAGGAGCTTAAACTAACTTTAGCTATCAACGCCCAGTGATACAGAGTGAGGATTTATGGTAACTAAGAAGTGTATCTGTCAATCACAATGTGACACGGACTAATGCACTGATAATCCTAGAGAGGGATCTTCTCAGAGCTTAGTATTGTAATTATTGAGGCTCATGATATGATTATAAATTTTATATTCTTATTATTATGCGACGATGATGAAATAACGGTTAATTAAAAAATAATAATAATCATCTCAATAATAATAATAAAATATCTCAATCATTACATAATTGAGAGCTTCGAGAGATAACCTCCATATGATACCAATGGAGTTATATAGTCTGATATTGCTGAGTTTCCAAAATTCTCCACTTGTCAAGAAAGAGATTATAGCTTCCGTGGGTTGCAGGCGGGTGTGTTATTATTGACATGGTGATCACACTGCAGGTTCTGGGTGCAAAACTCCCCATGAGGGTAATTTTTTTTTTTTTTATTGAGATGATTTTTATTATATTTAGTATGGCTAAAAATTTGGGGGTGGCCAGGAATGTGATTGGGGGTGTGGCTTAGAGGGATCGCCGAGGCATGCTAAGGTGCGTTGCCTGCCATTTGTCCCGCTTTCCTTGTTCACCAAAGTTGGAAGTATGCGGTCAATGGTGCGGATTGTGGGTGGTCGTATCAGTCTATGATTGCAAGGGGTAATGGTGTGGTAGTGGTGCGTGGGTGTATTTTTCAGATCATGAGCAAGGGGTAATGGTAAGTAGTGGTGTAGTGGTAGTATTTCAGTCGTGATTGCAGGGGTGTAATGGTAGTGGTGTGTGGGTATTATTCAGTCATGATGCCGAGGGGTAATGGTAGCGTGATGTGGGTGCTGGGATTATAACAGGTACATGATTGCAGGGGTAATGGTAGTGGTGTAGTGTTGTAGTGGATTACATCATAGATGCAGCGGTAGGTAGCAGTGTGGTTCGTATTATCAAATGATGAAGGGTTAGGGGTAAAGGTAGCAAGCGTGGGGTGGATTATTCAGTCAGCATAAAGCTGGTAAATGGTTTTAGCGGATGTGTGGTTGGTTTATTTCCGTAAGATGCAGGGTTATGGGATAGCAGTGTGGTGGTATGATTCAGGTCATGATGCAGGGGTTATGGTAGTGTGGCGTGGTTAGTGGTATATTCAGGTCAGATGCAGGTTAATTGGTAGCAGTCTTGAGGTGGTATTATTCATATATGACTGCAGGGGTAATGGTCAGCATGTGGTGGCGCTAGTATTGCAGGTCATGATGAAGGGGTAATAGTTAGCGGTTGTGGTGGGATTATTCAGTACATGATGCAAGTCAGTCAATCGGTCGTGGTGGTGTGGTATATTCAGTCTGATACGAGGGGTGGTATGGTGATTTCCTCAAAAGTTGGTGTCAGTTGGGGTATTATTTCAGCCATGATGCGTGGTAATGTAGTGGTGTGATGGTATTATTAGTCGATGCAGGTGGGTAATGGGAGCGTCGGGTGGTATTATTCAGTGCATGATGCAGGAGGTAATGGTAGCGCTGTGGTGGCTATATTCAGTATGATGCATGCGGGTAATGGGAGTGGGCTTGCTGGTGGTATTATTCGTCATGATTGCTGAGTAGTTATGGTAGTGGTGTGTGGTGGGATTATTCAGTAATGAGGAGGGGTATAATGGTAGTGGTGTTGGTGTGGGTGGTATTATTCAGTCATGATGGCAGAGGAGGGGAATGGTGAGTGGTGGAGGTGGGATTATTATTCAGTATGAGTGAGGAGTAATGGGGGCGATATGAGGTAATTATTCAGTCATGATGCGAGGTAATGTAGCGTGTGGTGGTTTATGCAGTCATGAAGCAGGAGTAATGGTTCAGTGGTGTGGAGGTATTAGTCAGTATGATGCAGGGGTAATGTCGTGAGTGTAGAGTGTAGTGGTACATTCAGTCACCTTGATGCGGGTAATGGTTAGTGGGTGGTGTTATATTCAGTCATGAAAGGGGCAATGGTTAGAGGTTTGTGGTGGTATTATTCAGTCATTATGCCAGGGGGGGGGGTAATGGTAGTGGTGTTGGTGGTATTATTCCGTCATGATGCAGGCGTAAGCGTAGAGATGTGGTTTTGTAGTGGTATTTTTCGTCATAATGCAGGGGGTTCATAGGCAGTGGTGTGTGGTGGTATTATTCATGTTCAGATGCTGTGGTAATAGGAGCGCTGGGATTTCAGTCATGATGCTTAGGGGGACATGGTAGTGGCAGTGTGTGGGTGGTATCTTCAGTCATGATGAGGTGGGTAATGGGTACGTGGTGTAAAGGTGGTATTATCAGTCCTGATGAATGGGATGGGTACATGGGTGCAGGTGTGTTGGTATTAGTCAGTCATGATGCAGGGGAATGGGGTTAGCTGTGTGTCGTGGTTGTGTGTTGTGATGGTATGTATGTCAGTCCTGATTGGCAGGGGTATGGTAGGGGGGGGGATACGACAGGTGTTGGTATATTCAGTCATGAGCAGGGGTAATGAGTGGTGTGGTGGTATTATTCAGTCATGATGCAGGAGTAATAGGTGGGCGGGGTGCTGGGGGTATTATTCAGTCATGATTGGAATAGAGGTAATGGTTGCGAGTAGTAAAGGTGGTCTATATTCGTCATGAAGCAGGGTAGTAATGGCAGTGGTTGGAAAGGTATTAGTCCGTGACCTGATGCAGGGAGTAAATGGGGATTGTGAGGTTAGTGGTATTATTCAGTCATGAGGGGTATGGTATAGTGGTATGGTGGATTATCAGTCATGATGCAGGAGGAATGGTAATGGGACTGAGGTTGTGGTAGTATTATCAGTCACGATGCAGGGGTAATGGGTAGCGGTGTGTGGTATTATTACAGTCATGAGTTGCAGTGTAGAAGGTAGCTGAGTAGTAGGTATTTATTCAGTCATGAATGCCGTGGAATAATGGTAGTGTGTGTGGTGTGGTAGTATTCAGTCGGATGATGCGGTAATGGTAGCGTTGTGGGTGTATTATTCAGTCACTGATGCAGGGGGGAATGTGTGATAGTGCGGTTGTGGTGGATTATTCGAGTTCATGATGCAAGGGATAATGGAGTGGTGGTGGTGTCTTATTCAGTCAATGATGTCAGGGGCTGGTATGGTAGTGTGGTGTGTGTGGTGGATTATCCAGTTCATGAGCTAGTCGGTAATGGTAGTGGTTAGTGGGTGTATATTTATGATGCAGTAATGATGCGGAGGTGGTGTAATAGTCAGTCATGTGGTGTGGGGTCGGTGTGATTATTCAGTCAGAGCAGTAGTAGCAGTGCGGTTTGTGTAGAGTGCAGTATTTTCCAGTCATGATGCAGGAAGATGGTAGAGCGGTCTGGTATGTGGTGGTATTATCTAAGTCATGATGCAGTGGTAATGGTAGCGGGTGTGGTGTGGTGGTATTATTCAGTCATGATGCAGTGAGTAATGGTGTGTGGTGGGGTAATTCAGTCATGAGCAGGCGGAGGTAATTGTACGGTGGTGTCTGGTGGTATTATTCAGTCATGATGCAGGTGGTAAGGTAGCGGTTAGTTGGTGGTATTATTCAGTCATGTGCAGGTGTAATGGATGAGCGTAGTGGTAGAGGTATTATCTCAGTCGCGTGGTAATGGCCGTGTGTCGTGTAGTGGTTGTTGTTGGTTTTGTGTGGTGTTATTCAGTCATGATGCAGTGGGGAATGGTAGAGTGTGGTTAGTGTATCTGCAGTCTGATGCGAGGATATGGTGTGCGACTGTGGTGGTTTATTCAGTCATGATGCAGTGGTAATGGTAGTGGTTTGGTGGTGATTATTCAGTCTGATGAGGGGTAGTAGGGTGTTGGTAGTAATTCAGAGTAGGTAATGTGTAGGGTGTGGGTCCGTATTTATTAATATGAAGGTGGAAGGGTAATGGTTAGTGTGTGTGTGCAATATTTATGAGAAGGATGAAGGGGGTAATGGTGCGGGGTGAGTGATGTAGTGCATGATGCCAGTGGGATAATGGCGGTGTGCGGATATTCAGTCTGATGCAGGTTGTGGTAAGGGTTTACGATGTTTTTGTGGTGGTATTATTAAGTCATGTACAGGTGGTAATGGTGACGTGTGTGGTGGTATTATCAGTCATGATGCATGGGGACATGGTAGCCGTTGTGGTAGGTATCTATTCATGTCATATGCAGGTCAGTTGGTAAGGTTAGTGGTTGTGTGGTGTATCAGTCATGATACAGGGTCATGGTTACTGGTTGGTGGTATTATTCAGTCATTGACTAGTGGAATGGTATAGGTGTGGTAGTATTATTTCAGTCATGATGCAGGGTCTATGGTTACGGCGTCTGTGTGTATTATTTAGTCCTGATGCAGGGTAATGTGACTTGGTAGTGTAGTGGTGGGTATTATTCAAGTCAGATGCAGGGTAGTAAGGGTTAGCGGTTGTGGTGGTATTATTCCGTCATGATGCGGGGTAATGGTAGCAGTGGTGGGTGTATTATCCGTACATGAGCAGGGTGGTAATGGTAGTGGGTGTGTTGGTGATTATTCAGTTCATGATGCAGGGGTAATTGGTAAGCGGTTGTGGTGGTATTATTCAGTCATGGATGCAAAGTGGGATAGGGTACGGTCGTTGGTGCGTATTATTCAGTCATGAGGCAGGGGTATGAGGTAAGCGGTTTGCGTGGTGGGTATTATTCAGTCATGATGCGGTGGTACTGGCAGGGTGTGGTGTTGTGTTAGTTGCAGGAATAGTTTGGGTGGTAGTATTAGCAGTATGTAGAGGTACTGGTAGTGTGGTGGTATATTCAGTCATGATTGCGGGGAATGGGTGTGGTGTGGTGGTATTGTTCAGTCATGATGCAGTGGTGTATTATGTAGTGGGTGTGTGGTGGTATATTCAGTCATGATGCAGGGTAGGTTAATGGGTAGTGGTGTGGTTTTATTCAGTCATGATGCAGGGGTTAATGTCGTGGTTGTGATGGTAGTTTATTCAGTCTATGCAAGTGGTTGCTTAATGGTTAGCAGTGTGTGGGATTATTCAGTCATGAGAGGGCTAGGGGTAATGGTAGTGGTGTAGTGGTATTATTCAGTCATGATGCCAGGGGTTAATATGGTAGCAGGTGTGGTGGTTATTATTCAGTATGAGCAGGGTAATGGTAGGTGATGTGGTGGGGTATGATCATCATGTGCAGGGGTTAATGGTAGAGGTGTGAGTGGTGTTATTCATCATGATGCCAGGTAACGATTTGTTGCCGGGTATGGTAGCATATATTGGGAGCAGTCAGTGTATGGCTGTCATGGTAATGCACTTAGGTACAGTGTGGTTGGTGGTAATATTATAGGACATGTGACGGGGTAGGATATATGATATATGTGGGGCACAGTTGAGTGGTGGAGATATATGTGTTGAAAGTGTCGGTTGTGGTTTGTGTGGCGTATGGGGTTATATCTGTATGAATGGGGCGCACAGTGTACAGTGGGTGGTGTGTGGAGGAATATAAATGATTGTGGGCACAGTGGGCCAGTTCTTGTAGTGAGGTCAGGTGTGTGAGCGGATATGTCGGATGATGCTCATGTCCTGTGTTTATAAACCCACAGGATGTAGTCTCAGGATGAAGAAAGAAATCTGGAAGATCAGACAGAGGGACAGAGACAAACATCAGGGACGCACATGTTAAGTCATTGGGTGGACAGCGGCCTCTGTGCCAGGGACTGGACCTATGCCTTATATGGTCACATATGTGGTAAAACTGGTTAGGTACGTTTTATATTTAGTATCTGCATATTATTCAGTCAATAGTAGTGGTAATATCATGGATTTAGGTTTTACTTGGCCTTGTACAGAGGTGTCATTAGTTGCTATTGTCCTTTGCTGTGTTTGATATGATATAATATCATCAGTAAATGGAGTCGTATATAGTTCTATAATGGTCTGGTATAGAGTCGTGTGCCCTTAATTATCCGGGATGTGGTTATTATCTTCGTATTGTGGTTGCTGCTGTGCTGCAGTTTGGAAATGGTTTCAGCGATTGTCTGGTATATTGGTTTATGGGCGCTACGGGTACAGGTTGTGGTGCCATTGTTCTTAGGTTAAAAAAAATAAAGGGGGGGGGGGGGGAGGGCGGGAGTATTTTTTGAGATTGGTCATGGATCAAAACTTCAACTGGTGTAGTAAAGGTAGGAATGTTATGAACCAATCGCAACACTAAAGATACCAATTGTTTCTAAATTTTTAGAGCTTAGGGCGAATGGTTGAAACACTATAACTATTGGTATCTTGATTTCCAAATTAATGTTTGTGGGAGGTGGGTCTGAGATAGGATGCCGAGCTGGGGGTGGCCCATTCCTCCCATCCTAAATGAGGTGCTCCTTACTGCTTGGACCCTTCATCTGGCCCTGATTGTAGAGACCAGATGTGTAGCTAGCGGTGCCAGCAGTGGCGTAACTTGAAGCTGATGGGCCTCAGTACAAATTTTGAGCCAGGGCCTGACTATAGCCTTATCCTCTAGGGTCAAGTTTCTCCCCTGGGTGTTAGTATAAGGGGGGATAAATAATATACCCACCATGAACACTGCGGCCACTATATAGCTATAGCAACTCTGGGGTCCGATCTGCAAGAACTGCCAGCAAGATGGCGTCTGTGACATCATCTTACTGGCAGAGTGCCAGCCTATGCATGTGCATAGGCTGACACTGCTAATACCCTGCAATACATCAGTATTACAGAGTATTATTGTGAACAAGCAATCAGATGATTGCTTGTTCATGTCCAATGGTGGAAACTGTAAGAAAGTCGAAAAAAAAGGTTATTCAATAAAAAATAAAGTTAGAAATCAATAAAAATGCCCCTAAGCCAAAAACATGATAAAGAGATATATAACGAAAAAAGTCCTAAATAATACACAATTACTATAGTATCATGCATCCGTAACAACCGGTAGAATCATATTGAACCCGCATGATAAAACAACGTAAAAAAAACTCTTATAAAAACTTCAAAAGTTATGATTTTTACATACTCAATCCCACAAAATTTGCAATAAAATGATCAAAAAAACATATGTACTCCAGAATGATACTGGTGCAAAGTACAACATGTCCCGAAGAAAACAAGCCATCAAGCAGCTCTGTAACCAAAAAAGTAACAATGTTATGCCACTTGGAAGACGGCAATGCATTTGACAAATTTAGTAAAACCTAAAATTTATAGCCTACAAAAGGGGCCAATGAGGAAACTAAAATCCTGGCAGCTGCAGGGTACTCCTTCCCTTCTGCGCCTCGCTGTGTGCCCATAAAACAAGTAACGCCCACATGTGGGGGGTCTCTGTACTCAAGGGGTTAACAATCTTCCTAAAAGCTGTGTCTGATAGCTTGAGGGTCGCAGATTTGAAAATGAGTTGATAACATAGTGGGGGGGGAGGGTTTGATACTAAACATGTAAAATTTCATTCAAAACTGTATTTATCCCCAAAATAGTCAATTCTGAAAATCCGAAAAATTGCTATTCGATTTGTAAGCCGCGTGACATCAAAATATATTTTCCACCACGTTCCCATGACGGCCCCCACCTGGAGGTTGCTCCTTATATCCTGTAGGGACAGGAAGTCACAAAAGTTTAAAAGGCTCCTCCCTAGCACCCCACACCAGTGTCTTCCTGTCCCTAGGGGATACAAGTCGCAAGAGTTTCCTATCTGAGGAACACAAATGGTAAGGTTCTTAGGAACCAGTCCGCTCCCACACTTTCCTAAGTGCTGGGAAAAGACCTAAAGACACCCCCGTCCCCTGTACTCTCCCCTGCTAGAACCTATCCAACGGTCCCGCGCGGCTAATGCTGGGTTCAGCAAGGGGAAAGAAGAATAGAGTACAGGGGCAGAAAAGTTACCTGCCGGGCCGGCGGCCAAAAGTTGGTTCTCCGCTCCGGGGAAGAGGAAAATTGGAAGCGGCATACCTCGGGGAAAATCTGTCGCACGCTCCGGCATCGAGTCATTGTGGCGGGAAATTCTGGCGCATCACGAGGAACTTCCGGTCCGGACATCCAATCAGGTAACACTTCCGGGTCTCTCCGGAGGGGGTGGGGGAGGAGCCCAGACATAAAACCGCCAAGCCTCAGGCATATGGCGTTGGTCTCAGACAAACACTAAGTTGGCTCCAGCGTCTCCATCTCCCACATGGCAGATGAAGCGATTAACGTGTTCCAGGTCCTGGTACCTGTAAGTACAAGCCCTGGGCTACCTCTCTGCCACATTTTTAGCTTATCTATGTATTAATGGCTGTTATTATGTGTACCTTCTCAGGGCAAGGATCAGAAAGAGCCCAGAGAAAAGGAGCCAAGAGAGAGGGAAAAACCAATTAAAAAGCCTTCCAAACGTTGTGGGCTGTGTAATGCAAAAATAGCAGAGGATTATAAAAAGAGTTTATGTCCAGACTGCTTAAATAAAATCCTCAAAGAGGAGAGATCTTCCTTAATAGATGAATTAAGATCAGTAATTAAAGAGGAAGTATCCTCATCTATTGCGGCCCACTTACCTGAACCCCCTAAGAAAAAAACTAAATATATCCAAACATCCTCTTCTGAAGAGGATTCGGATTTTCCCTCAGGATCCCTTAGTGAGAAAGTGGAGGATGACTTTGAAGAGACTCAACCTAGAGATCTAAATCAGGCAAAATATCTATTTTCCTCAGAGGAACTGGATAATCTATTGAAAGCATTAAAAAATACTCTAGATATCGAGGACGTGGTTGAACCATCCTCGGTTCAGTCTGAACTCTTCGGAGGACTAAAATATAAAAAGAAACGGGTCTTTCCAGTGGTAGACACATTAAAAGATCTAGTTCTAGAGGAGTGGAAAGCCCCAGAGAAAAGAATATCAGTTTCTAAAGAATTTCGCAATAGACTACTGTTTGAAGATAATGCTTTATGGGACTCTATACCTAAAATAGATGTTCAGGTCACCAAAGTGGTTAAAAAAACTGACCTTCCCTTTGAGGATATTGCACAGCTTAAAGACCCTTTAGATAGGAAGGCTGATGCCCTTTTGAAAAAAGCGTGGGAAGCATCCTCCCTAAACATAAAAACAAACATTGCGTCCACTTCTGTAGCTAGAACCCTCTTTTTGTGGCTCTCAGAATTAGAAAACCACCTTATAAATAAAACCCCTAGAGAATCCATCATAGAGTCCATGCCCCTCTTAAAATCCGCTACCGCATTCCTTGCCGATGCATCTGCTGAAGCCTTAAGATTCTCGGCTAAAGAAGCGGCCCTGACTAACTCAGTCCGTAGGTCATTATGGGTAAAACAGTGGGGCGGTGATGTTAAATCAAAGACCATGTTATGTGGAATTCCATTTCAGGGAGAATTCGTATTTGGCAGCGAACTGGATTCTATCCTGGAAAAAGCTGCGGACAGAAAAAAGGGGTTTCCAGTTAACAAACCTTCCCCTAAAAGACCCTCTTTTTCCTTTCGCCCCTCTAGGGAAAATAAAACCCAATATAGAGGAAAGGGAAAGACTGGCAGGTGGAGCTACGCAAAAGGCGGAGCAGGTCGCGGGTACCTCTTTAACCCTGACCAAAAACAAAAAAGACAATGACTTACAGGTGGGGGGGAGGCTTTCTTATTTTGTAACAAAATGGGAGGAAATTTCTCCGAGTCCTTGGATTCGGCATATTATAAAATCAGGTTACAGGATAGAATTTCTCCATTCCCCCCCTCAAAACTTCCAGATTTCTCCCAAATTTACCAAGACTCAAAATCTTCAGTTATGGGCCAACATTCAGCAGCTGTGTCACATGAATGTGATTGTCCCAGTACAGAAGTCAGAAGAAGGGAAAGGATTCTACTCCCCTCTATTTTTAGTAAAAAAACCGAACGGCACGTACCGTTTAATTATAAATCTAAAAAAATTGAACAAATTTATAGTAACCAAACATTTCAAGATGGAGTCAATAAGATCTACAGTACCTCTCATAGGTCAAAATTATTTTCTATGTACAGTGGATCTCAAAGACGCGTACTATCACGTCCCAATTTTCCAAAACCATCAGAAATATCTGAGGTTTGCGGTTCAATCCCCTCAGGGGAAAATCCTTCATTTCCAGTTCAGGGCACTACCGTTTGGAATTTCATCAGCTCCACGCATATTCACCAAGATAATGGTAGAAGTGGTAGCCTACCTGAGAAGGAAAAATATTGTAATAGTACCCTACTTAGACGACCTGCTCTTAGTGGCCAGAACAGAAGTAGAATTAAAAAGTCACCTACAGACATCTCTACTTCTCCTTCAGGATTTAGGCTGGGTAATAAACCAGGAGAAATCCAATTTCTCTCCAGAAAAAACAAAGATATTTCTAGGGGTAGTACTGGACTCAATGAAACAGAGTTCCTTCTTGCCACAAGAGAAGTGCAAAAAATTAAAACAATCTGTAAGTCTCTTTCAGGAGAAAATCTTTTGCAGCATCCGAGCAGCTCTAAGTCTACTGGGACTCCTGACCTCCTGTATCCAGTGCGTGGCCTGGGCACAAAGTCATACGAGAATCATGCAGGCCTGGACGATCCGGATCTGGGACAAAAATCCACTACATCTAGATCACAAGGTAAAAATCCCTTATCTAGTAAAACACTCGTTAAATTGGTGGAAAAATCCCCAAAATTTAAGGAAGGGGGTCTGGTGGAATCCCTCCCCGGTTCTCACAATACAGACAGATGCAAGCCTGCAAGGTTGGGGGGCAGTTCTCCCAGACCTACATCTTCAAGGACAGTGGGACAATCAATCCCGATCCATGTCCTCAAACTTCAGAGAGCTGAAAGCGGTCTTAGAAACGCTAAAAGCTGCACACAAATCCATAGAAGGTCAACATATCAAAATCTTCTCCGACAATACGACTACGGTCGCTTACCTACGCAGACAAGGGGGAACGAAATCAAAGAGCCTGACGAATCTATGTTGCCAAATTTTCAAATGGGCAGAATTTCACCTCCTCTCCCTCTCAGCAATCCACTTAAAAGGGATAGAGAATACAGAAGCAGATTTTTTGAGCAGAGTCACACTGGACTCAAACGAATGGTCTCTACATCCAGAAACCTTTTTGGAGATTTGCCACCTGTGGGGAACTCCAACTCTGGATCTGTTTGCCACCTTCCAAAACAAAAAGACGACCCTATTTTTCTCTCTGGATCCCAGGGGCTCTCCATCAGGCCTAGATGCTCTCAGCCAGTCATGGGGAACAGGTCTAGTCTATGCCTTTCCCCCTATATCTTTGATTCCAAAAGTGCTGCAGAAACTGAGATCCGAAAAGATTTTTCTAATACTCATTGCTCCATTTTGGCCGAAAAGAAGCTGGTTCCCGGCTGTTCAAAGACTGTCAATAGACAATCCATATCATCTTCCCTACCGTCAGGACCTTCTCACACAGGGGCCATTATATCATCAAAACCTAAAACAATTAAATCTGACAGCCTGGATCCTGAGAGGTCGTTCTTAACAGCCAGAGGACTCTCTAGTGAAGTTATCAGCACCATAAAAGCAAGCAGGAAACCAGTAACAAATGCCATCTATCAAAAGATCTGGAAGAAATTCTGCTCCTGGTGCGGAGACCGTCCTCCCTCTCTGGGAACCCCAAACCTAGCTCAAGTGTTAGACTTCCTACAGTCAGGGTTTTCCTTGGGTCTTAGGCCAAGCACACTCAAGGTCCAGATTTCTGCACTTAGTGTTTTTCTTGATTTTCCCCTGGCCAACCATCAGTGGGTCAAAAGATTTATCAAGGGGTGTTCCCGTATTAGACCTTACATTAAAAACCAAACTCCCCCTTGGGATCTTTCCTTGGTGTTAGACCATCTTACAGGGCCTTCCTTTGAACCTCTAGAGGCAAAAAACATAAAAAGCCTTACACTAAAAACAGCCTTTCTTATAGCCATCACTACAGCTCGTAGATTAGGAGAAATTCAGGCCCTTTCATGTAAAGATCCCTTCTTAAGAGTCCTAGAGGATAGAATAGTCCTTAAACTAGATCCCTTATTTCTCCCAAAAGTGGTATCTAACTTCCATTGCAAACAAGAAATTATTCTTCCCTCTTTCTATCCTAACCCTAAAACAGACGGTGAAAGAAATGGCAGACCTTAGATGTTAGGAGGACTGTGCTTCTGTATCTAGAAGCTACACAAAGTTGGAGGAAAGATTCTAACCTATTAATAAATTTTGGGGGTAAAAACAAAGGCTGTAAAGCCTCTAAAGCAACACTAGCCAGGTGGATTAAATCTACCATCATACTTTGTTATAAATCAGCCAACACTTCCCTACCAGAATGTATTAAAGCTCATTCTACTAGAGCCATAGCAACTTCATGGGCAGAAAAAAGAGGCGCATCCTTAGACCAGATCTGCCGCGCAGCCACGTGGTCAAGCTCCTCTACATTCGCAAAGCACTACCGCCTGGACATTGCCTCTCAGAGCGATCTGTTGTTTGGCAGAAAGATTCTCCAGGCAGTGGTCCCTCCCAAGCAGACACCTGTGCAGAGGATGCCCCCTTGTCCTGGTCACAGGCCTAGGTATAAAAAGATATTTGGAGAGATCCTTGTCCTGGTCACAGGCCTAGGTATAAAAAGATATTTGGAGAGATCCTTGTCCGTTCAGGTATTTGTACATTGTAATGAGGTCTACCCTCAGTCGTCGTTTTTCTAAACTGAGTAATCCCAAATTTTGTAATCTGTCATTGTACTCTAGTCCCCCCAAAATCCGATCGCATGTGCCAAAAAAACCCTGTTAACTGCGGCGCAAATCAGAAATAGACGGGAAACTCGAGGGAAATGCGGTGTGCGGACCCTTAGTAAATGTGCCCCATAGTCTTTATCATGAGAATCTATTGCTCTCTTGATACATCCCATGATTCGGCGCAAATCGGAAATAGACGGGAAACTCGAGGGAAATGCGGTGTGCGGACCCTTAGTAAATGTGCCCCATAGTCTTTATCATGAGAATCTATTGCTCTCTTGATACATCCCATGATTTTATTTGCTTTGGCAGCAGCTGCCTGGCTCTGGTCACTAAAATTAAGTTTACCATCCACCAATACCCCCTAGTCCTTTTCTGTTGCAGTTTTCCCAAGTAATTGACATAATTATACTTTTTGTTTCCATGGCCCAAGTGCATAACTTTACATTTATCTACATTAAACCTCATCAACCATTTCTCTGCCCATCCCTCAAGTTTCCACAAATCCCTCTGTAATGCTAAACAGCTTTGTATCAACTGGAAATATTGAAACTTGACTGTGTAAACCCAATACAAGGTCATTAATAAAAATATTAAAAAGTAGTGGCCCCAATACTGACCCCAGTGGCACTCCACTGGTAACGTCAACCCAATCTGAGAATGTGCCACTAATGACAACCCTCTGTTTTCTTTTACTAAGCCAATTACTTACCCATATGCACAGATAGTCCCAGCAATCTCATTTTATGTACCAACCTTTTATGCGGCACTGTGTGAAATGCCTCTGAAAAATCCAGATATACAACATCCACAGTGTCCCCCAGATCCAGTCTGGAACTTACTTCCTCGTAGAAGCCAATCAGATTAGTCTGACAGGACCAATCTCTCATAAACCCATGCTGACGCTGGGTTATAAGGTTATGTACAGTGAGATACTCCAGGATAGCATCGCTAACAAACCCCTCAAATATTTTCACATATTTTAGACTCACAGGTCTGTAGTTTCCAGGATCGCTATTTGATCCTTTTTTGTATATTGGTACCACATTTGCTATGCGCCAGTCCTGTGAAACATAACCAGTCCTCAGGGAATCTTCAAATATCAAAAATAAAGGTCTGTCTATCACAGTACATAGTTCATGCAGACCCGCGGGTCTATGCCATCTGGCCCCGGCGATTATCTATCTTAGTGGTTGTGAGGCTTCCACCGATGGGAGATTTGTCCGTGAGTACAAGAAGTTCGAAGAAGTCGACAATTCATGGTATACAGAAATGAAAATGTGTATCCTTTCCTCATCTCCTTCCACCATGACCCTCATGTTACTCCTCAGAGGACCCACACTCTTCGTTTTTAGTTTCATCATTTATGTACTTGAAAAATAATTTGGGATTATTTTTGCTCTCCCTGGCATAATTTCTCTCTCTCTATTTTTGCGCCCTTTATCTGCTTTTTAGAGGATTTATTTTTCTCTCTATAATCCTGTATGCTTTTTCCCATATGGTATGTGTTTCTCACAGGTCTTTTTTATAACATTTGTGAAAAAGTCCCATTTTTTGGGGGGGGGGGCTTGGTGGGCTTTTGGCTTTGAGAACATTGGGGCACATTTACTTACCCGTCCCTGGCACGTTCCCCGATCGGGAATTCATTGTGCCGCAATTCCCTTAGATTTTGAGCCCTAAATCCTGCATGTGTCGCTCCCCGCTCAGGTCTGCCGGAGTTGCCCTAAATCCTGCATGTGTCGCTCCCCGCTCAGGTCTGCCGGAGTTCACCTTCTTCTTCCCAGTGTATGTAACTACATGTCTTACTACACAACTTTGAAGTAAAATCCCTCGCTCAGTCCGAATCAGTCGGATTGTCCGATGGCCCGGCCCCAGATTTCTGTTGCATGAAAGCCGTGAAATTTCTTGTCCCAGCCGTGCAATCCCCGAAAACATTGGAATATCCGACGAAAGTCCGTGGACCTTTAGTAAATGACCCCCATTGTCCATGTTTATGCCTATGAGGTCTACCCTTAGAAATGACCCCCATTGTCCATGTTTATGCCTATGAGGTCTACCCTTAGTTGCTGAAAATTTGCCCTCCTGAAGTTTAGAGTGTTTCTTGCCCCTCCACTAATGTTCTTAGTAAAGTGTAATACAAAGTCAATGATGTTATGGTCACTATTACCCAGGTTCCCCCCAACCTGTAACTTTGATACCCTGCCCCTCCACTAATGTTCTTAGTAAAGTGTAATACAAAGTCAATGATGTTATGGTCACTATTACCCAGGTTCCCCCCAACCTGTAACTTTGATACCCTGTCAGGTCTGTTGGTTAGGATAAGGTCCAGCACTGACCCCCTCCCCCACCTCTTATTGGCTCCAGGACTAGTTGCGACAGGTAATTGTCTTTTCTTGTCAACAAAAACCTTCTACCTTTGAAGGACCTGCAGGTTTCTGTCCCCCAGTCAATATCTGGGTAATTGAAGCCCCCCATGATAAGTACTTCACCATGCTTTGAAGCCGCACCCATTTCACTTATCAGCATTTCCTCTGTTGCCTCCATTATATTTGGAGCCTTATAACAAACCCCTAGTAATATTTTATTATTCTTTTTCCCTCCTCTTATCTCCACCCATAGGGACTCCACCTGTCTATGATGATGGTGATACGTCTCTCCTCTAGGTGTAGAGGATGCCCCCTGTCTATGATGATGGTGATATGTCTCTCCTCTAGGTGTAGAGGATTCCAACTGTCTATGATGATGGTAGAATTGCCTCTCCTCTAGGCGTTGAGGATGCCCCCTTGTCCTGGTCACAGGCCTAGGTATAGAAAGTTCTTTGGAGAGATCCTTGTACAGGTATTTGTACATTGTAATAAGGTCTCCCCTCAGTCGTCTTTTTTCTAAACTGAATTATCCCAAATGTTGTAATCTGTCAGTGTATTCTAATCCCCCCATCCCCCTAATAATCTTGGTTCCTCTCCTCTGCACCCGTTCTAGCTCTACTATATCCTTTTTATACACCGGTGCCCAAAACTGTATACAATATTCCATGTGAGGTCTGACCAGGGATTTATATAAGGGCAAAACTATGTCTTTATCATGAGAATCTATTGCTCTCTTGATACATCCCATAATTTTATTTGCTTTAGCAGCAGCCGCCTGGCTCTGGTCACTAAAATTAAATTTACCATCCACCAATACCCCCAAGTCTTTTTCAGCTCCAGTTTTACCAAGTAATTGACTGTTTAGAACATGATTATACTTTTTGTTTCCATAGCCCAAGTGCATAACTTTACATTTATCTACATTAAACCTCATCAACCATTTCTCTGCCCACTCCTCAAGCTTCCACAAATCCCTCTGTAATGCAAAACTATCGACCTTAGTATTTTTTACTTTACACAGCCTAGTATCATCTGCAAATATTGAAACTTGACTGTGTAAACCCACCACAAGGTCATTAATAAAAATATTAAAAAGAAGTGGCCCCAATACTGACCCCTGTGGCACTCCTCTGGTAATGTCAACCCAATCTAAGAATGTGCCATTAATGACGACCCTTGGTTTTCTATCAGTAAGCCAATTACTTACCCAACAACACAGATTTTCCCCTAGTCCCGGCAGTCTCATTTTATGTAACAACCTTTTATGCGGCACGGTGTCAAATGCCTTTGAAAAGTCCAGATATACAACATCCACAGCCTCCACCAGATCCAGTCTTGAACTTACCTCCTCGTAGAAACCAATCAGATTAGTCTGACAGGACCGATCTCTCATAAACCCATGCTGATGCTGGGTTATAAGGTTGTGCATAGTGAGATACTCCAGGATAGCATCTCTAACAAACCCCTCAAATATTTTCCCCACCACAGAAGTTAGACTCACGGGTCTGTAGTTTCCAGGATCGCTATTTGATCCTTTTTTGTATATTGGTACCACATTTGCTATGCGCCAGTCCTGTGGAACATAACCAGTCCTCAGTGGATCTTCAAATATTAAAAATAATGGTCTATCACGGTACATAGTTCATGCAGAACCCGGGCGTGTATGCCATCTGGCCCCGGTGATTTATCTATCTTAGTGGTTGCGGTGCGGCGCCGTACCTCTTCCTGGGTTAAACTGTTGACATTCCAAAGAGAATTCACATCATTCCTCATCGTGTCTTCCACCAGGGGATTTTCCTGGGTAAAGACAGTCGAGGAGGCGACATTCAGTAGATTGGCCCTTTCCTCATCTCCTTTCCCCATGACCCCCATGTTACTCCTCAGAGGGCCCACACTCCCTGGCACACTACTCTCCCTGGCAATATTTCTCCCACTCTCTATTTTTGCAGCCTTTATCTGCTTTTTACAGGATTTATTTTTCTCTCTATAATCCTGTAACGCCTCATTGTTACCTTTGCGTTTTAGCACCTTAAACGCCTTATCTTTCTCACTTATTGCTTTCCTTACAAGACTAATTAAGCACATTGGCCTTTTCTCTTATGCTTTTTACCTTAAGGAATGTGCTTCTCACAGGTCTTTTTTAGAATATTTGTGAAAAGGTCCCATTTTTTTTGGGGGGGGGGGGGGGGGGCTTTTGTCTTTGAGAACATTGTCCCAATTTATGCCTATAAGGTCTTCCCTTAGTTGCTGAAAATTTGCCCTCCTGTAGTTTAGAGTGTTGGTTGCCCCTCCACTAACGCTCTTAGTAAAGCTTAATACAAAATCAATGATATTATGATCATTATTCCCCAGGTTCCCCCCAACCTGTAGTTTTGATACCCTATCAGGTCTGTTGGTAAGGATAAGGTCCAGCACTGCCCCCCCCCCCCCCCCTCTTGTTGGCTCCAGGACTAGTTGCGCATTTTCATTTGCATTTGCACCGATGTCATCTCGCAGGACCAGCTTGAGGCAAGAATTTAAATATAAACAAACCCCTCCCCCTTTTTTATTTATACAACAATTTCTAAAAAGACTATAACCATCTATAGTAACAGCCCAGTCATAGCTACTGTCCAGCCATGTCTCGCTGATACCCACTATATCATATTTGCGCTCCAACATTAACCCCTTAACGCTCTGTTCTACGGCGCAGAGGTGCAGGGAATGTATGAAGAGGGCTTGCACCGGTCGGTGCTTGCACCAATCTCGGCTATTAACCCTTCCTATGCCACCAGCGGCATTTAAAAGACGGCGCCGCCATCTTTATTCCGATCGTCACTCCCCCAAACGTCATCGGGGGGGCGGCGATCGGTTGCCATGGTAGCCTCGGGTCTTCGTTTGACCCGAGGCTTAATGGCTTCTGCAGATTCGTTACAATGAGCCAGTGGCTCATTGTAATGAATGACCTGCAAAAATCCCATATACTGCAATACAGAAGTATTGCAGTATGTGGTAGAAACGATCTGACTATCTAGGGTTAATGTACCCTAGATGGTCTAAGAAATAGTGAAAAAAAAAAAGTTTAAAAAATGTAAAAAATTAATAAAATATAAAAATTTCAAATCACCCCCCTTTCCCTAGAACTGATATAAAACATAATAAACAGTAAAAATCACAGACACATTAGGTATCGCCGCGTCCCAAAATGCCCGATCTATCAAAATATAAAAACAGTTACGGCCGACGGTGACCTCCGAGACGGGAAATGGCGCCCAAATGTCCGAAATGCGACTTTTACACCTTTTTAAATAAAAAATGATCAAAATGTCGCACAGACCTCTATATGGTAGCAATGAAAACGTTGGCTCATTTCGCAAAAAAATGACACCTCACACATCTCCGTGCGCCAAAGTATGAAAAAGTTATTAGCGTCAGAAGATGACAATTTATTTATTTTTTTTCGTAAAATGTATTAAAACGCAATAAAACCTATATAAATTTGGTATCACCGCGATCGCACCGAACCAAAGAATAAAGTAGAGGTGTTATTTGGAGCGCACAGTCAAAGTCGTAAAAACTGAGCCCACAAGAACGTGCAGTTTTTTTTTTCATTTTTTCCTCATTTGGATTTTTTTTCCAAAGTAAACGGCATGTTAAAATAAATAACATAACAGGAAAGTAAAATTTGTTAAGCACAAAATAAGCCCTCACACAGGTCTGTACATAGAAAAAGTTATGGATTTTTGAAGGTGGAGAGCGAGAAATGAGCGAAAAACCCTCCATCCTTAAGGGGTTAAGAGTTCCAGTTCCTCCATTTTGTTTGTGAGGCTTCTGGCATTTGTGTACATACACTTTATATGGTTTTCCCTGTCCGTATTGTTCTTATTCCCCAATCTCATTCCAGCCCCCCTTCCTCCCCCATGGACTATGACTCTTCCCAGCTCTCTATGTACACTGTCTATTTGCCCTGCACAAGTGTAGTTGCCCTCCCCCCTAGTTTAAACACTCCTCCAACCTTCTAGCCATTTTTTCCCCTAAAACAGCGGCCCCCTCCCCATTGAGGTGCAGCCCATCCCTACTGTAGAGCCTGTAGCCAACAGAAAAGTCAGTCCAGTTCTCCATGAACCCAAACCCCTCCTTCCTACACCAACTTTTGAGCCACTTATTTACCTCCCTGATCTCCCGCTGCCTTTCTGGTGTGGCACGTGGTACAGGCAGTATTTCGGAGAAAATTACCTTTGAGGTCCTTGCCCTGAGCTTATGGCCTAAATCTCTGAAATCATTTTTAAGGACCTTCCACCTACCTCTTACTTTGTCATTAGTGCCAATGTGGACCATGACCGCTGGTTCCTCACCAGCCCCTCCCAGTAATCCGTCAACCCGATCCGCAACATGCCGAACCCGAGCACCCGGCAAACAACACACTGTTCGGTATGCACGGTCTTTGTGACAGATTGCCCTGTGTGTTCCCCTAATAATCCCTGATCTCCCGCTGCCTTTCTGGTGTGGCACGTGGTACAGGTAGTATTTCGGAGAAAACTACCTTTGAGGTCCTTGCCCTGAGCTCATGGCCTAAATCCCTGAAATCATTTTTAAGGACCTTCCACCTACCCCTTACTTTGTCATTGGTGCCAATGTGGACCATGACTGCTGGTTCCTCACCAGCCCCTCCCAGTATCTGTCAACCCGATCCGCAACATGCCGAACCCGAGCACCCGGCAAACAATACACTTTTCGGTATGCACGGTCTTTATGACAGATTGCCCTGTCTGTTCCTCTAATAATCGAATCTCCCACTACCAGCACCTGTCTGACCTTGCCTGTGCTCCCATTACCCTTCTTACTGGAGCAGACATTCCCCTGGTTGCTAGAGGCCACGTCTTGCTGCAGCATTGCTACCCCAGAGCTGGTATCCCCCTCATCCGCCAGCCTGGCAAACTTATTGGGGTGCACCAGATCAGGACTAGACTCCCTACAACTCTTCCCTCTACCCTGCCTTCTACATGTTACCCAACTAGCTGCCCCCTCAATCTGCACCTCCATACTTCCCTCCCCACACCCATCTTCCCCAGAGAGTTTGTGCTCCAGGAGCAGCAAACTTCGCTCCATATTGTCAATTGCCCGCAGCCTTGAAACTTGCTCATTTATATCCAGAATCTGGGCTTCCAGATGAGCAATTTTCACACATCCCACCCAGCAGTATTCCCCCTCGAACGGCTGTTCAAGGAAAGCATACATGGCACAGGATGTACACTGTGTAGCATGAAGTCAATCATGCTAATGGGGAATGCAAGAGAAATATGGAAGAAAAGAAGAGTTCACGGGGGGGGGGGGGGGTTCTCATACGCGGCCATTCGCTATTATTCCCTGGCTGCAGTTTATCTCATTATATTGTGTAAATGGGAAAACCCAGTACGCTGGAGCAGTAGTCTGATACAGTCGTGTCTAGTACAGACTACCCCTGTTGTTTTATTAGTCTGATACAGTCGTGTCTAGTACAGACTACCCCTGTTGTTTTATTGCCACGTTTGGTAGAGCAAAGATATCCCCTAATGGGACTCAGGCTAACCCACGTTTGGTAGAGCAAAGATATCCCCTAATGGGACTCAGGCTAACACCTACAATGGAGAGCCTTATGTATAAAAGTTATGTTTGGTTTAAGTTAACTGCTGCTGCATTCAAAGGTAATGGAAAATGTCAATTGAAATAATGTCGTGGAATGTGAGGTCAATGTGTGCCTGACGAAGGCTCCAGTCCGGAGCAGAAACGCGTTGCGTAATTTTAGGAATAAAAGTCATTCGTTTATTCTTTTAAATGACATTCTGAGTCGGGTTTAATGTCACAAGTGTAGCGCCGGTCCAAACTTTCTTTCACTCCTCGGGACTCGTTCAACTATCTGTGGAATGTGAGGGGGATGGGAGATACTAAATGGCACAATATGATGTTTGCATATATTAGGAGACACTCTCCCAAACTCATTTGTCTCCAGGAGACCAACCTCACTCCCCAAACTACCCACTGGTTAAGTAAACCCTGGTTACAAACCTCACTCCCCAAACTACCCACTGGTTAAGTAAACCCTGGTTACAATGGTGTGCCCACTCAACACACACGTCACACTCCAGGGGGTATCAGTGCTAGTCCACTGGTCAGTCCACTGGGAATTGAGGACAATTAAGACAGACACAGAGGGCAGATAGGCCACGGCCAATGCTGGCAAGACTGATAAGCAGCAAGGATAGAGACACGGCCCTCCAGATGTCTAGGGCATCGTTTATGGGGGTCAAGAAGCGCCTGAGGGAACTGAACATTCACTACAGCATGAACTTCCCCGCACGCCTGCGAGTAATTCATGAGGAACGCACCCACTTCTTCACCTCCGGTGAGGAGGCAGAGGCATGGGTAAACACCCTGCGTAGATCCCCACGCAGGTTAATTACCTCAAGCTATGGTATTCTTCTCTAGGAAGCTAGGAAGAGGCATACCCGCCCTGAAGACCAGGACCGCGGGACTCTGGTAATGTTATGACTGCCTATGTGTTACTTACCCCACTTTGCATCCCGGGTTCTCATACGCGGCCATTCGCTATTATTCCCTGGCTGCAGTTTATCTCATTATATTGTGTAAATGGGAAACCACGTTTGGTAGAGCAAAGATATCCCCTAATGGGACTCAGGCTAACGCCTACAATGGAGAGCCTTATGTATAAAAGTTATGTTTGGTTTAAGTTAACTGCTGCTGCATTCAAAGGTAATGGAAAATGTCAATTGAAATAATGTTGTGGAATGTGAGGGGGATGGGAGATACTAAAAGGCACAATATGATGTTTGCATATATTAGGAGACACTCTCCCAAACTCGGCACAATATGATGTTTGCATATATTAGGAGACACTCTCCCAAACTCATTTGTCTCCAGGAGACCCACCTCACTCCCCAAACTACCCACTGGTTAAGTAAACCCTGGTTACAACTCACACCGCACTGTTGAAGCCTGAACGCGTTCTCCCGCCGGACATCCAGCTCGTCAGGTGTTCCCGCCGAAAAGCCCTCACTTACCTACCCACCCCTCATATGATTAGGAGGTCGAAAGGGGAAGCCGACCCGCCGTGAGGTAGGCCCTTTAACACTCCTCCCAGCCACAGAATCCACAACTTGGCCCTGACGACCAGAATAGAGAGGTCCAAGATTTATGTTGGGTCTTATCGCTCGAAAACGACCTGCAACCAACTGAGGGGCGCGGGTCAAGGAGACGGAGACCCTGATCTCCCAGCTGGAGACACCTCAGCTCCCGTCCTGGCCGCGTTCTGCTCTGGATCTATTTCAACCTCAGTGGAAATGCAAAGGGCTGATGACGACCTAGACTGTTTTAGGCGCAATTACCCTTAGAATCCTCGGCCTCCTTAGCACGCCGAGTAGAGATCCAATAGCATTATTGAATCCTGGCTCAGAGGTCCTGCTGCATAGGCGACATTTTCACACTGTAACAACCATATAGCGAAGTCCCATAAGTCCCCGGCTGCGTCCCCCCCCCCCACCGGGGCCAGGCCACGGCCAATCTGGCAAGACTGATAGCAGAAAGGATAATACATGTCCTCCCGTATTGTCTAGGGCATCGTTTTGGGGAATTCGTTTACTGGGAATTGAGGACAATTAAGACAGACACAGAGGGCAGATACCTCTTCATTCATGCATGGATTAAATGTGTACATGTGGTAATTATAGGTTTATATATCCCGCCTAATGCTCCTATGGAGATTCTATATGAAGCAGCTCATTTCGCGGCATCATACCCCAATGCTACTATCCTGTGCATGGAAGATTTTAATGTCATGTTAGAACCATCTCTCGAAAAGAAGTTACTAAAGTCCCTCGAACTTAAAGAGGTATTCTCGTCTCAGCATTCACTTTCATTAATCTACTATATATATACATTTTTTTTTACCTGTTTGAAGATGATTTCTCATAAATGTAGTGATATGGTCCCTTGGTCCCACAAAACTGTGTCCTTGGATACGGCCACCACTGCTGGAGTGATTGCACTAAGACACAAAGGGGGTTTGTATATGAAATGTCTGGGAGTTACTGCAGGTCCCACAGCCGTCCTGTGGTAATGATCGCTGAATCCAGGTGGTCAGACAGGACTCAATAGCGCATGTCTGGCCACTGCTGCCAAAATGTGAGGTGGTCTTATTCGAGGAAGCCATCTTGTGTCGAAGGGACAACATGGCTACATTTATGAGAAATTATCTTCACACAGGAACATTTTTTTAATAACATTGAAGAAATTTTTTCATAAGGCAAATTAATTAAATTAAATGTAAATGCCCAGACGAGAATACCCCTTAATGTCCCTTAATACTAAGTCCCACTTTGGACAGTAGAAGAATATTAGATGTCATTGAGGACCTCTGAAAACCCCAGATTGAAGAACGTGGTCCCTATATAAAGTTCTAGACACCTCTCCACTTTGTTAGGCGACTCCCATTGTCAGCACATTGACCCCCACAATCAGTTACAATTGAATTCACCTGGATTTGTTTTGTATGTATTCTACACATAACGCTATTTTTAAGTTACTGATATCCCATAAAGGATATTTCCAATAGGACAGATAGAAACTGTTAAAATAACACCTGCAGAACATCAACTTAAATTTCATCACATGGGGTTAAAGGGGTGATTGCATCATAGGAGGTGCATGGAAAAATAATTGTGTTTACCACTCATACCCAGTACCCTTTATCTTACATTATGCCACCTTTCCCACAACTCCCTACTTGTAGTCAGGGCCAGATGAAAGGAGGGGCTCCCGCGGTGCACCCCCTGAAGCCCCCACCACTTTCACTTCTAAAGGGGCCCTTACCAGTTTCGGACAGTCTGCTGACTCACTGACTGTCTCTCTGTGAGATGCGCTGCAGCCGCCCGAATCGCACACAAGAATCTCGGATGGCAGCTGTGTCAGTGAGGCATTGCTGGAGGAGATCGCCGATGCCCTGTTTCGGGGTCCGATTACTACATGATGTATTGGCGATCTCCCCCAGCGATGGCAGCTTGGCCTTCACAGAGGCCGGCAGGCTGCCCGAAGAAAGAGGCTGCATCGACGTGGCATCACTGGAAGGGAAGGTGAGTATATAGTTTATTATTTGGTGGCTATATAGGGGCCTAGTGGCTATTTACTATAGGGGACTGGTGGCTATATACTACTGGGGGCTGGTAGCTATATACAACAGGGGGCTGGCTTTTTACTAAAAGGGGCGGGTGGCTATTTACTACATGGGACTGATGGTTATATACTACAAGGGGCTGGCTTTTTACTACAGGGGCTGGCTTTTTACTACAGGGGCTGGCTTTTTACTACAGGGGGCTGGTGTCTTTTTACTACAGGGGGCTGGTGGCTTTTTACTACACAGGGCTGGTGGCTATATACTACAGGGGACTGGTGGCTATTTACTACAGGGGACTGGTGGTTATATACTACCAGGGGCTGGTGGCTATATACTACTGGGGGGCTGGTTTCTATATACTCCTGGGGGCTGGTGGCTATATACTACTGGGCAGAGGGAGTTGTGGTGGTGATCTGAATGGCGGGGGGCATACACATACATGGAGGCTACAGAAAGGAGGCCATTATAGTGTGGGGGGGATAGAATAAAGGGAGTGTTGTAATCCTTCCCGTTTCTGGCTCTGCCCTTATAAGGGGGGCCTACAGAAAATTGGGGCACTTCTATAATGAGGAGGCCTCAAAAAAAGGATACTATAATCAGGAGGGCGAGAAAAGGAAGCATACAAGGAGGGGGTTTCAATAAAATGGGCCACCTATATGGAGCAAGGCCACAGAAAAGAGGGTACTATAATGGGAGTGATGCAGAAAAAGGGGGGGACTATAAGAAGGGGGCATCGAGGAGAGAGAGCACTCTAAAAATTTTGGAAGCTGCAGGAGAAGGGGGACACTATACGGCGGGGCCGGATAATTAAGAGTGGTGGGGGACCCTTCTAACAATGTTGTTTTCAATGACAGTCAATGTGCGTAAGGGAAATAATGATGGTTTCTCCAGATTTCCCAGACAAGGGAGCGGTCACAAAGTAAAACGCTGCGACTGGTAATCAGCGCAATGGTTTTTCAATAGTTTGAATGGAAGACCACTGGGAGTGGTTTACCGATCGCATGCATTCACTGAAAACCACATAGCTGCCCGGGCTTGAAAGCCCACCCTGTGCGCTAAGGTTGTGGTGTTCGGAAACGCAGGCCTAGGCGGCACGTGTGATACCCGCATTACCCTTACCCTTGAATATCCCCGCTACCTACCACTCTCTCCCAAAAACCTTTATACTTACACAGTGTTCCTCCAAGCCGAGCAAGTGATCAAGTGAGTAAACATACTCACGCTCATTCTATCCATTGGCTCCCTGAGCCGGAATTTCACAATGCATGAGAGATGAGAAAATTAGTAAATAAGTGAGGACATCATCCATACACAAGCGTCATTAACAGCTGATGTGGTCTCACATTAGTATCAGTCAGTGACATAGACATTAGCGGCATCCAGTACGACAGTGATGATCGCTCATGGGACTTATATTCTTCCCCGCTCGCAGTTCATCTGCCACAGGATGCGCCAGATGTTTCAGCTCCCAGCGCCTCAATCTTCACACCTGCAAACCATAACAAAAAATACCACAGTCCACTTACTTATAATGTCACCTTGGATAAACAATGCTACTAAATAATTATACACCCTTACCAAACACAACTGGTCCACCCGCCTGTCCCCACATAAAAAAAGACATGTGTGGCCCTTAAAAAATGTATTTATAACATACACTAGATTATCGGGCGTTGCAAAATTTCCAAAACACAAAAGCAAACGGCATAATGTGAATGCGACGCAATCACTCTAATGAGTGCTTTAATTTACTTATACCCTACCCCAGTCTCATTTGCATAAAAAACCTTATAAAGTGCAACCCTGAAAACTCATTTATATAATATGTAGATTAGTCTACGCCGCCTCAAATTAATTAGATACAGACCCCTCAAATTTATTAATGTGTAAACCACCTGGCATGTAAATATACAAATAAAAAGGCCCCCCCCATTTAAATTATTAAAGGGATTTCGCCAAACAATCAAGTGCTGACGGTATAGGGGTTCCATGATCATGAAAAACGGAGGTCCGAGGTACAGTGTATAACAGCAGCCCCAGTAGTATATGAGCAACCAGCCCCCTGTATGTAGTAAAAAGTCACTAGCCCAGTATTATATATAAGGACACCAGCCCCTGATAATATATAGCCACAGCCACCTGTAGTACAACCACCAGCCCATGTAGTAAAAAAGCCACAGCCCCCAGCCCAGCCAGTATATAGCACCAGCCCAACAGTAGTTTATAGGCACCAGTCGCCTGTAGTATATAGGCCTCCGTCTCACCTGTAGTATGTAAAGCCAGCCTCCAGCGGTATATAGGCCACCAGCCCCCTATGGTAATAGCCACCAGTACCCTGTTGCTATATAGCCAGCCATGCCATGTGGCACATACAAGCACTGCCTCCTGTAGGTTATATAGCCAGCCTGCCTCTGTGATATATGGCTTCCACTGGACAAACGGATAACACAAATACAAACTTAACTTTTAATTAGAAGTCTAGGTAAATAAAACCTCTAAGGGGACCCCCTTAAAGAAAGCACTCATAGTTGTGACTTATGAAGTGGCCTACATCACATCAAAAGTGAAAAGGCATACGAAAAAATTACGTCCCTAGCCTGGCCACTAGGTGTCATGCATCTGTAGCATTTTACAACTCTCAGGGCAGCAAGCAAAAAATTTCGTATAGAGGAAGATAGAACTGTCAATGTAATGATTTACTTCCGTGTATCAGAGTGCCAATAGTTAGGGACTTTTTCTTCAATTCACTTAAAAATTCAAATCCCAGACTCATCTCTCGTTATGAAAACCGAAATATCAAAAAATGTAGGAACATTAGGGGTATGTCCCTACAAATAAAGAAAAAGGAAAGTGCATAGGAAAGGAAAGGAAAGGGTGTGGGCCGTCATATGCGTTTACCGGATGCAAATGTTATATTAATATATTTCGGCGGCACACACCTTATATCACCTCAGCATTTGTTGCAGTATTAGGTCCAGCAGATGTTGGTAAGTAGAGGACACATCGGCTATAAATTCATGCATCCTCAAGACACAATACTTGACAGTGTTATAGACGCATCCGATTATTGATGCATCACATTTACCACAATATTCATGCACGCACGATGTTTATGCGTAATGGCCCTATCAGGAGATAGTCTGCATTCATAGAGAATCATGGGCACATTGTCTCTGTACGATCCCATAACCTGCGCACACCAGTTCTAAAGTATCATGCACGGATCCTCATTCGTACTATCTCATACACCATGCCACACTTGATTTCCTAGATATCATGCAAAAATTTCCTATATCAACGCGTTGCACCCGTTTGTACCGGGGATCATCGGAGAACTGTCAGGGTGTCTGATAGGACTAGCTACCAAAAAATAAATTAAAAAATGGACTTCTAAGGCCGGCGTCCTGATTGGTGGGCTGCCGGCGGTAAAGTGGTCGCCGCGATATGCGGTGCCGAGACGCCAGATTTAAAGGGAGGCAAGTCCGCCCTACGCTCACACACCTCCACAGGAATGAAATCGCTATTGCGTCTATTTGCAGACTGAGCGACCCAATCACCGGGAGGCAGGGCGGGGCTAAGTCGGAGATGCCGTAATGATGATTCATCGAAAACTCGATGCTAGGCTGATTGACAAGGGCCAAGTATTTCTGCTGTTCTGAGATAAAACTTACCGAATGTAATATTCATAATATATAGCCAGCCAGCCCCCTGGTTATATAATTACCAGCTACCCGTTAGTAAATAGCAAAACTGTCCCTGTAATAAATAGCCACCAGGAGTATATAGCCCCCAGATAGTCTATAGCCCCCAGTATGGCTGTAGTGATACAGTCTGGTTTCTATATACTCCTGGGGGCTGGTGGCTATATACTACTGGGCACTGTATACTACAGCATACTGGGGGCTATATACTACTGGGGGCTATATACTACTGGTGGCTATTTATTACAGGGGACAGTTTGCTATTTACTACCGGGAGCTGGTGGTTATATAACACAGGGGGCTGGCTGGCTATATATTATGAATATTACATTCTGGTAAGTTTATCTCAGTACAAGCAGAATATACTTGCCCTTGTATCAGCCTAGCATCGAGTTCGATGCAATCATCATGACGGCTCTCCCGACATTAGCCCCGCCCTAGAGGGAGTTGTGGTGGTGATCTGAATGGCGGGGGGCATACACATACATGGAGGCTACAGAAAGGAGGCCATTATAGTGTGGGGGGGATAGAATAAAGGGAGTGTTGTAATCCTTCCCGTTTCTGGCTCTGCCCTTATAAGGGGGGCCTACAGAAAATTGGGGCACTTCTATAATGAGGAGGCCTCAAAAAAAGGATACTATAATCAGGAGGGCGAGAAAAGGAAGCATACAAGGAGGGGGTTTCAATAAAATGGGCCACCTATATGGAGCAAGGCCACAGAAAAGAGGGTACTATAATGGGAGTGATGCAGAAAAAGGGGGGGACTATAAGAAGGGGGCATCGAGGAGAGAGAGCACTCTAAAAATTTTGGAAGCTGCAGGAGAAGGGGGACACTATACGGCGGGGCCGGATAATTAAGAGTGGTGGGGGACCCTTCTAACAATGTTGTTTTCAATGACAGTCAATGTGCGTAAGGGAAATAATGATGGTTTCTCCAGATTTCCCAGACAAGGGAGCGGTCACAAAGTAAAACGCTGCGACTGGTAATCAGCGCAATGGTTTTTCAATAGTTTGAATGGAAGACCACTGGGAGTGGTTTACCGATCGCATGCATTCACTGAAAACCACATAGCTGCCCGGGCTTGAAAGCCCACCCTGTGCGCTAAGGTTGTGGTGTTCGGAAACGCAGGCCTAGGCGGCACGTGTGATACCCGCATTACCCTTACCCTTGAATATCCCCGCTACCTACCACTCTCTCCCAAAAACCTTTATACTTACACAGTGTTCCTCCAAGCCGAGCAAGTGATCAAGTGAGTAAACATACTCACGCTCATTCTATCCATTGGCTCCCTGAGCCGGAATTTCACAATGCATGAGAGATGAGAAAATTAGTAAATAAGTGAGGACATCATCCATACACAAGCGTCATTAACAGCTGATGTGGTCTCACATTAGTATCAGTCAGTGACATAGACATTAGCGGCATCCAGTACGACAGTGATGATCGCTCATGGGACTTATATTCTTCCCCGCTCGCAGTTCATCTGCCACAGGATGCGCCAGATGTTTCAGCTCCCAGCGCCTCAATCTTCACACCTGCAAACCATAACAAAAAATACCACAGTCCACTTACTTATAATGTCACCTTGGATAAACAATGCTACTAAATAATTATACACCCTTACCAAACACAACTGGTCCACCCGCCTGTCCCCACATAAAAAAAGACATGTGTGGCCCTTAAAAAATGTATTTATAACATACACTAGATTATCGGGCGTTGCAAAATTTCCAAAACACAAAAGCAAACGGCATAATGTGAATGCGACGCAATCACTCTAATGAGTGCTTTAATTTACTTATACCCTACCCCAGTCTCATTTGCATAAAAAACCTTATAAAGTGCAACCCTGAAAACTCATTTATATAATATGTAGATTAGTCTACGCCGCCTCAAATTAATTAGATACAGACCCCTCAAATTTATTAATGTGTAAACCACCTGGCATGTAAATATACAAATAAAAAGGCCCCCCCCATTTAAATTATTAAAGGGATTTCGCCAAACAATCAAGTGCTGACGGTATAGGGGTTCCATGATCATGAAAAACGGAGGTCCGAGGTACAGTGTATAACAGCAGCCCCAGTAGTATATGAGCAACCAGCCCCCTGTATGTAGTAAAAAGTCACTAGCCCAGTATTATATATAAGGACACCAGCCCCTGATAATATATAGCCACAGCCACCTGTAGTACAACCACCAGCCCATGTAGTAAAAAAGCCACAGCCCCCAGCCCAGCCAGTATATAGCACCAGCCCAACAGTAGTTTATAGGCACCAGTCGCCTGTAGTATATAGGCCTCCGTCTCACCTGTAGTATGTAAAGCCAGCCTCCAGCGGTATATAGGCCACCAGCCCCCTATGGTAATAGCCACCAGTACCCTGTTGCTATATAGCCAGCCATGCCATGTGGCACATACAAGCACTGCCTCCTGTAGGTTATATAGCCAGCCTGCCTCTGTGATATATGGCTTCCACTGGACAAACGGATAACACAAATACAAACTTAACTTTTAATTAGAAGTCTAGGTAAATAAAACCTCTAAGGGGACCCCCTTAAAGAAAGCACTCATAGTTGTGACTTATGAAGTGGCCTACATCACATCAAAAGTGAAAAGGCATACGAAAAAATTACGTCCCTAGCCTGGCCACTAGGTGTCATGCATCTGTAGCATTTTACAACTCTCAGGGCAGCAAGCAAAAAATTTCGTATAGAGGAAGATAGAACTGTCAATGTAATGATTTACTTCCGTGTATCAGAGTGCCAATAGTTAGGGACTTTTTCTTCAATTCACTTAAAAATTCAAATCCCAGACTCATCTCTCGTTATGAAAACCGAAATATCAAAAAATGTAGGAACATTAGGGGTATGTCCCTACAAATAAAGAAAAAGGAAAGTGCATAGGAAAGGAAAGGAAAGGGTGTGGGCCGTCATATGCGTTTACCGGATGCAAATGTTATATTAATATATTTCGGCGGCACACACCTTATATCACCTCAGCATTTGTTGCAGTATTAGGTCCAGCAGATGTTGGTAAGTAGAGGACACATCGGCTATAAATTCATGCATCCTCAAGACACAATACTTGACAGTGTTATAGACGCATCCGATTATTGATGCATCACATTTACCACAATATTCATGCACGCACGATGTTTATGCGTAATGGCCCTATCAGGAGATAGTCTGCATTCATAGAGAATCATGGGCACATTGTCTCTGTACGATCCCATAACCTGCGCACACCAGTTCTAAAGTATCATGCACGGATCCTCATTCGTACTATCTCATACACCATGCCACACTTGATTTCCTAGATATCATGCAAAAATTTCCTATATCAACGCGTTGCACCCGTTTGTACCGGGGATCATCGGAGAACTGTCAGGGTGTCTGATAGGACTAGCTACCAAAAAATAAATTAAAAAATGGACTTCTAAGGCCGGCGTCCTGATTGGTGGGCTGCCGGCGGTAAAGTGGTCGCCGCGATATGCGGTGCCGAGACGCCAGATTTAAAGGGAGGCAAGTCCGCCCTACGCTCACACACCTCCACAGGAATGAAATCGCTATTGCGTCTATTTGCAGACTGAGCGACCCAATCACCGGGAGGCGTTCGATGCAATCATCATGACGGCTCTCCCGACATTAGCCCCGCCCTGCCTCCCGGTGATTGGTCGCTCAGTCTGCACCAATAGACCAATAAGCGATGTCACTGTGGAGGTGTGTGAGCGGAGGGGCGGGACTTGCCTCCCTTTAAATATAGGCGTCTCGGCACCGCATATCGCGGCTGACCATTTTACCGCCGGCGCCCACCATCAGGACGCCGGCACTTAGAAGTCTTTTTATTTATTTTTTGGTAGCTAGTCCTATCATACAATCCTGACAGTTCTCCTGATGATCCCGGTACAACGGGTGAAACGCGTTGAGATGAGGAAATTTTTGCATGATATATAGAAATCAAGTGTGCATGGGATGAGATAGTACGAAATGAGGAATCCGTGCATGATACTTAGAAACTAGGTGTGCATGTGATGGGATCGTACAGAGACAATGGGGCACATTTACTTACCTGGTCCGTTCGCGATCCAGCGGCGCGTTCTCTGCGCTGGATTCGGGTCCGGCCGGGATTCATCAATGCAGTTCCTCCGCCGTCCACCAGGTGGCGCTGCTGCGCTGAGGTCCGCTGGAATGCCTCGAAATACACCGGCCTACCCAGGATGAAGGTGAGTGAAATTTTCGCGACACAATTTTTTTTTTAAATGCGGCGGTTTTTCCGAATACGTCGGGTTTTCGTTCGGCCACGCCCCCCGATTTCCGTCGCGCGCATGCCGGCGCCGATGCGCCAAATTCCGATCGCGTGCGCCAAAAACCCGGGGCAATTCAGGTACAATCGGCGCAAAACGGAAATATTCGGGTAACACGTCGGGAAAACGCGAATCGGGCCCTTAGTAAATGACCCCCAATGTGCATGATTATCTATGAATGCAGACTATCTCCTGATAGGCATTACGCATAAACATCAGTGCGTGCATGATACTTGTGTAAATGTGATGCATAATAATCGGATGCGTCTATAACACTGCAAGTATAGTGTCTTGAGGATGCATGGAATGTATAGCCGATGTGTCCTCTTACTTACCACATCTGCTGGACTAATACTGCAACAAATGCTGATGTGATAAGAAGTGTGTCCGCCGAAATATATTAATATAACAGTTGCATCCGGTAACCATAGGACGGCACACACACCCATTCTTTCCTATGCACTTTTCTTTTTCTTTATTTGTAGGGACATACCACTAATGTTCCTACATTTTTTGATATTTCTGGTTTTTCATAAACGAGAGATGAGTGCTGGGATTTGAATTTTAAGTGAATTGAAGAAAAAGTCCTAACTATTGGCAATCTGATACACGGAAGTAAATCATTACATTCCAGGTTCTATCTTCAGTCTATACTGAAATTTATTGCTTGCCCTGAGAGTTGTAAAATGCTACAGATGCATGACACCTAGTGGCAAGGCTAGGGACTAATTTTTCGTATGCCTTTTCACTTTGATGTATAGCCACTTCATAAGTCACACTATGAGGGCTTATCTTTAAGGGGGTCCCCTTGAGGTTTTACCTAGACGTCTAATTAAAAGTTAAGTTTTATTTGTGTTCGTTCTTGTATTAATGTTTAAGTGTAATTCAAGTGTTATATCCGCCTAAGCTTCCTATGGAGCAGCTCATTTCGCGGCATCATACACAATCTCCATCCTGTGCATGGACTGTTAATGTCATTTTGAACCATCTCTCGAAAAGAGTTCTATCCCTCGAACGGGAAAGAGTATTCTCTGTCTCACAATCACTTTCATTAATGCTATATATATATACTTTTTGTGTTTACCTGTTTGAAGCATACTTTCTATTAATATGTTATGTGATATGGGCCTGGGGGTCCCACAAATCTCTGTCCTTGGATGATAACGGCCCCCACTGTCTGGGGTGATTACTTGTGTCGCTATCTAAGACACAACCTGGCTGTTATAGGTAGATGTTCTGGAGTTAATGCAGGGTTACACAGCCGCCGATCTCTGTGGGAATGATCTAGCTGAAGCCGGTGGATCAGACAGGACTCAATAGCGATGTTTCTGGTCACTGTGCCAAAAGTGATGAGTGGTCTATGGCGACAGCCCATATATTGTCGAAAGGACAACCAGGGCTACATTATAGAAACCTTATTTACACAGAACATTTTTTTAATAACGCTATGAAGAAATGTTGTTCGTATAGGCAAGATTAATTAATTACATGGAAATGCCCTAGACGAGAATACCCTTAATTCCCTTACATACGAATCCCACCTTGGACCAGTGAGAACTATAGATGTCATTGAGGAACCTCTGAAAACCCCCATGAAGCGTTTTAGTATTAGTAGGTCCCCTATATAAAGTTCTAGACAACCTCTCCATTGTTAGGTGGACTCCCATTGATCAGTCACATTGACCCCCACAATCAGTTACAATTAAATCTGGTCTGATTAATTCACTAATCCGATAGCATAGTTATATTTCTAAGGATATTTGGACTGAACTGTAATTAACACCGTGCAACATCCTATTTCAATACCTGGTTAGTTAAAGGTTGCATTCATAGGGTGCATGATATGGTTCCCATACAGAGTCTTTATTCTGTATCCATTATGACCTATCCCACATGCTAGCTGTAAAGTACAGCCGGTGTAAAATGAAATTTGATTGCTAGCGGATGGTGTGATTAAAGGGGGGATCCCCTGATCCTGGTAAAATTTGCTTTCCCACCCTTTCCCATTTAACCCTTAAAAGTGTCTTAAAGAGGGTTTGCCCTACCGTTTGATCCCAGCAACTCAATTCCTACTTAGTAGTCTCTGGAGCGGAGTGAAAGATGGTGCATCGCTGCCCCACGAAATCGACCACTCACTTTAAATTCGAAGGGCCCTGTACAGTGATGTTGAAGTAGCATTGCATGAGCATAATCCTCTGACCAGCTCCTTTTCGGTTTCTCCACCAATTCCGCCAAGAATATCCTGTTCTACCGATCTCCAAATTGACCTCTCCGTACTCTCACTTCTCCTCGTCCAATTGAATCACATCTAGTAGTCGTCCGATTCACCTGATTTGGGTATGGTAAATTTTTTGGCGATCTCACCATTCCAGCGATGGCAGATGGCCTTCACCAAGAGGCGCGTGTAGGATGTACTGCCCGAAGAAAGAAGAGAAAGAATGTGGCTGCATGATCTGGCATCACTAGAAAGGGAAGGTGTAGTTGGCTATAGTTTATTATTTGTGGTGCTATATGGGGCCTAGTGGCATTGTACTATAGGGGATGTCATTGGCTGATATATACTACCGGAGGATGCTGGTAACTATTATACTACTGGGGGCTCCTGGCTTATACAAAGGGGGCTGGCTGGTTTTACTAAATGAGGGCGCGGGTTGGGGTGGGTCTATTTACTCATGGGACTGATGTTTTATACTACAGGGGTTGGCTTTTTACTACAGGGGGCTGGTTGTGCATTTTTTACTACAGGGGGCTGGTGGCTTTTTACTACACAGGCGGTGCTGGTGGCTAATAACTACAGGGGACTGGTTTACGGGGTGGGTCTATTTTACTACGGGGACCTGGTGGCGTATAAGGGATGGTTGGTTATTAACTACCGGAGGCTGGGGTGCTATTGTACTACTGGGGGGGGGGCTTGGTTTTCTATTACTCCTGGTGGCGGGGGCCTATAATACTACGGGGGTGGTGACATGTATATACAGGGATACTGGGGGCTATAACTACTGGGGGCTATATTACTACTGGTGGCTATTATAAATTACAGGGACAGTTTTGCTATTATACTAACGGGAGCTGGTAATTATATAAAACAGGGGGCTGGCTGGCTTGGCATATATAGTTATGAATATTTACATTCGGTACAGGTTTATCTCAGTACACAGAGAAATACTTGCCCTTGTCAATCAGCCTAGCATCGAGTTCGATGAATCATCATGTCGGCATCTCCGACATTAGCCCCGCCCTGCCTCCCGGGGGATTGGTCGCTCAGTCGCACAATAGACGCAATAGCGATTTCATTCGGGAGGTGTCGTGACTGTACGAGGGGCGGGGGACTTGCCTCCCCTTTAAATATGGCCGTTCTCGGCACCGCATATCGCGGATGACACTTTAACCGCCGGCAGCCCGACCAATCAGGACGCCGGCACTTAGAAAGTCATTTTTAATTTATTTTTTGGTAAAGCTAGTCTATCAACACCCTGACAGTTCTCCTTTGATGATCCCGGTTTACAAACGGTGTGATTATTGAAACGCGTTGAGTGATAGGAAAATTTTTGCTATGATATCTAGGAAAGTCAAGTGTGGCATGGTGATGAGATAGTACGAATGGGAATCCGTGCATGATACTTTAGGGAAACTAGGTGTGCGATGTGTTAGGGAATCGATACAGAGAGCAATGTGCCATGAGTATCTCTATGAATTTGCAGACTCTCTCCTGATGGGCCATTTACGCCATAAACATTTCGTGCGTGCATGAATATTGTGTTAAATTGTGATGCATCAATACGGATGCGTCTATATAACATGTCAAGTATTGTGTCTGAGGATGACATGAATGTTATAGCCGATTTGTGTCCTCTTACTCTACCACATCTGCTGGACTAATACTGACAACAAATGCTGAAGTGATAAGTAAGGTGTGTCCGCCGAAATATATTTAATAATAAAAACAGTTTGCATCCTGTGTAAACCATATGCACGGCCACACACCCTTTCCTTTCCTTATGCACTTTTCTTTTTCTTTATTGTGTAGGGACTACCACTAATGTTCTACATTTTTTGATATTTCTGGTTTTTATACACGCAGAGATGAGTCTGGGGATTTGCATTTTAAGTGAATTGAAGAAAAAGTCCCTAACTATTGGCACTCTGAACACGGAAGTAAATCATTACATTCGCAGGTTCTATCTTCCTCATACGAAATTTTTTGCTTGCGCCTGAGAGTTGTAAATGCTACAGATGCATGACACCCTAGTGGCAAGGCTAGGGACTAATTTTCGTATGGCCTGTTCACTTTGATTGTGATGTAGGCCACTTCATAAGTCACAACTATGAGTGCTTTCTTTAAGGGGGTCCCCGTTGAGAGGTTTTTACTAGACGTCTAATTAAAAGTTACGGTTTTATTGTTGTTATCCGTTTGTCCAGTGACGCCTATCTATCACAGGAGGAAGGCGTGGCTATATATACTACAGGCGGCAGGCGATGCACACAAAGGGCTGGTGGAATATAGCAAAGGGTTACTGGTGGCATATACCATAGGGGGTGGTGCCTCTTCCTTTCGCTCTAGCTCTATGAGATAAGACCGCTGGAGGAGCTTGGCTTTTTTACATACTACCGGAGTGCGAGGTTATAGAGACTGGTCCCCTTTTCCTGGTCGTCAGCACTGATGCCTTATGTTCACTGTACTTATAGACACAGGTCGGATCATGGGCCTATAGTTAGCCTGCTTTCATCTCCCCCCTCCTCTTTTACATAGCGACACGGGTTTTATTGTTTGATTGTTCTTGTGTTCGCGTGTACGTAATAGCTTAGCCTGGAGCTCTGGGTTATGGTCTTGGCACGTAGCTTTATTTTACCCTCAACTGTTGTCGAGCAGCCTCTCCCCGATCGCGGTTCCCGAGCCATGGCAGGACACCTTGTGTATCCTACGCAAGGGGCCATCGCGGAATATTTTTATTCGTCCTTGATGTATGTCACACCCGGCTCAACTGATGATTCGTAGATCAGAGGCGGTGTATCCTCATCACCCGGTGGCCCGCCAAGGTCTCTCATAGAGTTATTGTATAACGTAATCATCCTCGCGTATGTGTAGGATGTGGCTACGGTTCTTAGTAACTTTTGGAACGTAGATGTGCCCGGTGACATGATACATTCTGGACCAGTACGTCCGCGTGGCTTGGTGTAGAAAGGCCTAGCAATACTCTACAACGGGGTGGTTCATAGCCGTTTACAAGTTCCAGCAGCCGTATCCAATGCCTGTGTGTACTGACGCGTACCCTGCGGGCGTCGCCTCACTTGGTGTCTCATCAGACACTGCATACGGTATGGAGGCTATATACGACACCCCGCCGACCTGCACGTGTATCTGTGCTATAACTTATGGTAAATGTTGAGTGAGTGAAATCATGAATATACAACGCATCGTATGACACGCATTATAATGTATATTGTTACACTTGCTGACATCACCATGCCCTATAGCCATACGAAGTGGTGATGGGCGCACTGTGTGCCACACTTATCACTTGTTTTTATAATAAGTGTTGTCACAATTCTGTTTCATACGTTATTTTTGGCCACTGCGTGGTTTTACCACTACGTGATGTGTTAGGATTTAATATTTGTAGAGGAGGAGATGAGGTCTGTATGAGGTGTATATATTCAATTGTGGCCACTCGCATAAAGATTTATGGCATATGACGGGCGTTTTGTGTTTGGGTTTATTGTTGCACATCTCCTGGTGCATTGAGTCTTCGAGTCTTCGGATTCTTGTAGAGATCTTCTAAAATCTACCCTAACATAGTATATAAATACGTCTTCATAGGTTCCCTTTCCTTTTCCCCCTCTTTTCCCCCCCCGATTCACCTGTCCTAGATTTTCTAAGTCCGTTGGTATGCAACCCTTAGAACTTCACTTGTGGGATAGCGTGTTTATAGTTTTTCTCCTTCCCCTCGCTGATCTCTTTTTTTTAGTGTTTCTTCATCCACGATTTTCTTTAAATCAGCACTCATTATATTACTTGCTGTCTGTCACCCTAGTTCCCCAACTCCGATGGCTTTTTGCTTTTGTCGTTTTGGAAATGTATTGCAAACGCCATCGATAAGCTAGATGTTATGGTTATAAATACATTTTTAGGGCAACACATGTCTTTTTTTATTGTGGGCGACAGGGGGTGAACCAGTTGTTGTTTGTAAGGGTTTTGTATTATATTTAGTCAGCATTGTGTTATCCAAGGTGACAGTATAGTAAGTGACTGTGGTATTTTATGTTAGGTGCAGAGTGTGAAGATGAGTGGCTGGGAGCTTTGAAAACATTCTGTGTCGATCTGTGGCAGATGAAACTGCGAGCGGAGAAGAAATATAAGTCCCTGAGGCAGTCATCACTAATGTGGCGTACTGGATGCCGCTAACTGTCTATGTCATGACTGTACTAATGTGAGACAACAGCCTGTGTATGACGCTTGTGTCTGGGATGTCCTCAACTTATTTATAATCTCATTCTCATGCATTTTGTGAAATCTCGGCTCAGGAGCCAAATAGGATAGAATGAGACGTGAAGTATGTTTTACTCATTGATCACTGCATCGGCTTGAGGAGGAAACACTGCTGTAAGATATAAAGGTTTTGGGAAGAGTGTTTTAGGTAGCGGGAGATATTAGTAAGGTAATCGTCACACGATGCCGCCTAGGGTTGCGTGTCCTAAACACAACTTCTTAAGCGCACAGGGTGGGCTTCAAGCCCGGCGCCATGCTATGTGGTTTCAGTGAATGCATGCGATCAGTAAACCAACTCCCAGGGTCTCTCCATTCAAACTATTGAAAAACCATGCGCTGATTACCAGTCGCGCGTTTTACTTGTGACCGCTCCCTTGTCTGGGAAATCTGGAGAACCATCATTTTTCCCTAAGCACATGACTGTCATTGAAAAACAACATTGTTAGAAGGGCCCCACCAAACTCGTAATTCCGGCCCCGCTTCGTATTAGATTGTCCCCTTCTCCTGCAGCTCCAAATTTAGAGTGCTCTCTCTCCTCGATGCGTCCCACTTCTTATGTCCCCCCTTTTCGCATCACTCCCATTATTAGTACCTCTTTTCTGGGCACTTGACTCCTATATAGTGGCCCATTTATTGAAAACCTCCTCTCCTGTGTATGGACTTCCTTTTCTCAGCCTCATGATTATAGTATTCCTTTTTGTTAGGCCTCCTCATTATAGTGCCCCCATTTTCTGTAGGCCCCCCTTATTAAGGCAGAGCACCTAAGAAAGGGAAGGATTTACAACACTCCCTTTATTCTAGCCCCCCCACACTATAATGCCTCTTTCTGTAGCCTCCCATGTATTGTTGCCACCCGCCATTCAGATCACCACCCAACTCCTACTTTTTTTACTTTAAATAATTACAAAACCATATCATCTATTTCACCATCCCAACACCCTGAGCACCTGCAGTTCTCTTATTCCTACTACTCTGTGAAGTGGGCAGCTCTGATGCCTGACAGACACAGTATGTGATGACATTGCATCAGCTGCGGCTGTCAGACAGCGTACCGTGGTCACACAGAGGAGAGAGAAGCGGATTACGGGGGAGAAGGGGGGTGGTTTTATTTTTCTAAAGTTCTTTGGGTGGACCAGGACGGGAGACCCTACGGACGACTTGTTGGTGACCCAAATTCGTTGTTATTAGAACATTAAATGGAAATCCAAGGGAATAAAGACACAGACACCAAGAGTAAGGGGGGGGGGAAAATATTTTTTATTTAAGCTATATATTTGGTGTATTTATTTTTATAAATCTAAGCAAATTACTATTTTTCGTATTACTATTTATTCATAACATTATTAAATATGAAACTTTCCCTATTTTTTTTAGCTTTTTTGATTTTTTATTTGTCTACTTATATTAATATATAGTTTACATACATATCCACATTATAACCTAACATTATCTAACCTAGTGTGTGCGGGAATATACGGTATTTTCGGACTATAAGACGATTCTTACTAATAGGACGCATTTAGGCTTCCAAAAAACAAAAATATATTTTTACCACCAATTAAAAAATACCTTCTGTTGAGTTTCGAACCTAAAGCTAGCCACAACAGCTCTGCATAATACATAGTAAACACACTTGCTCTGCATACATCCATTCAGATACACACACAGCTCCGCTATAAAACAGACCCACACACACAGCTCAAGACACACAAAACACCAAATTAACAGCCCAGCTACCACACAAAAGCACAGCTACCACACACAACCACCACATACACAGCTTCAGTACACACACTGAAGGAGCACACACATGCTCAGCTACCAACTGATAACCGCACACACAGATCCGCTACACACACAGAACCACACACACAGCTCAGCACACACCACACAGAACACCAAAACACAGCTTCAGCGCTACACACACAGAACCACAACAACAGCTCAGCGACACACACTAGAACCACACAACAGCCTCAGCTACACACACAGAACCAACCACACTAAAGCTAAGCTACACCCAGAACAACACACAACGCCCAGCTACAACACACAGAACTACAACACACATCTTCCCCCATTTCCCCTTCATTCTTACCCTGTCCCAGTGGGGCAGCTGGCAGTAGTATAAGAAAACTGGTGATATAAGACACATGTGATCAGTCACCATGTTTCTGACATCAGAGGTCTTGTTGACCTGTAGGGAAGAGGAGCAGTACGGCTGCTCTCCCTGCTGGGAGATCGGGTCGTGCCGCTATATCAGGGGCCATTCCACCCGATCTCCCTTACGCGGTCAGAGGGGTTCTGGCAGTGCTGTGATCCTGACCTCGGTATATAAGACGCAAGGATCTTTTTAGACAAGAATTTCTGCTAAAAAGTGCGTATTATAGTCCAAAAAAAACGGTATATTAAACTTATACAATTTTCTATGGTAAAATGATTATTATGAGGACTACAACTATTCTGTGAGGTTTTTATGATAGTTTGTTCTTATTTATATTAATTATAATTACCTAAACTATACCTCACTTTTATAACCCCACTATATTACCTAGTGTGTTGTGTGTAAGGGGAATAATATTTACTCTCTAATATATTTATGTAAATTGATTTATTCTGATGACTACACCTTTTTTTTTTTTTTTTAGATTTTTTTATAACTATATAATAACTTACATACAACTATCCACTTTAAAACCCAAATATCGTACAGTGTGTGAGAGGGGTTAGATTTTTTAATTTCTCTAATATTTTTAAAAGTAAATATTATTAATGAGACTACATTCCTATTTTTTTTTAGATTTGTTCTATATTTATATAATTAAATATTACATTACCTTACAACTATTCACTTTTAACCCCACCTTATCTACTAGTGCGGTGTTTGAGGGGGTGTATATTTTTACTTCTCTAATTCGTTTCTATGTAATACTTAGTTATTATGAGCGGACTACATCTATTATAGTGAGGGGGGCGGAATTATTCTTTATTTTTTTATATTAATAATATAATAATTTTGAAGAACGTTTTTAGCATTATTTATTAAAACTATTTAGGTGAGTTGATCTAAGAGGAAGGCAAAAAACTAACCTTCCTGACCCATATATGAGGATCAGAACAAATTCCCAGGATCAAATACCATCATCTAATTACATCTGCTACTCAATATTATAATCCTAACATTATTCATCCTAATATGTGGGGGCGGGAGGAAAATCTAGATTTTACTTGTATAATATTTATCGATAAATATAATTTTTAGAATTTAAATCTATGCCATACATACTATTTATGGCTCTGTATGATCCTTGAGAGGAAGGCAAAAAAACCTCCTGAAGAAGCCAAACCAATGTCTCAAGGTGGAAAAATCCTTCCTGACCCCAAATATGGCGATCGGAACAATTACAGGACCTCACAAAAGCCAAAATCTTACAACGATCCTTATATCTATGTGTGTGTTATACCATCATCTATATAAGGTGGTCTATCAGTGTATCTAAGTGTGTGTAGTGTTGTTGTAACTTACCAGGCGTTTGATGAGCAAGGACACCACAAAGCCCTTTTCGAGTAGCGGACGTTTCTTAGGAGGGAAAGCACGATGTCAGACGATGACGGATATCAGAGGATCGAAGCCACAGCACGAGGAGCATAGAAACTCCGGCAACGTCATGATGGAAATGTAAGCAACCTATGTAATAGTGAGGATGTGTAGGCGAGTCCTGAGGTCTCAACACAGCAAAGCAGAGAGTGGGTAACACATGGACAGGCATTAAGTTCTGTAGAAATTCGGGCGAAGAGACGGCAAACGGGATGATCCTACAAGTATCACAAGATGGAAATGTTGACTTCTACCAACTTGTAATATATAGACAAAGTAGAACTAAGAGGGGTAGGTCACATGAAAATATTTATTCTTATGGGATTGTGTCTTGTAATATAACTGTGGAAATTATCTGTAGAAAGCTCAAAAACTGTCTTTGCCAAATATCATGTATTGTTAGTCCTGACCATGGGGATCCACGGATAGAGGGGATTATAATATGAATGTAAGAGGTTGTCCCACAGAAAACAGAATCGGGAAGGTAATTATGTAGAGGAAATTGTTTTTAAAAAACTTTAATGTGGGGGGGAAAATCTGTTGTAATGTGTATATGGTTGTGTGTTATGTTATATTATAGTCCATGTGTATGTAAGATGTGTGTAATAGGTGCTTAGATATGTATATATGGCAGAAATCACAGTCATAGTATCTTAACCAATATCGGATTCTGTCTCCTAATCCAAGAATAAGCAGAGATACATAGTATTTGATCAGGAGCCATTAATAATGAAGCTAAAGGATGGAGAAAGAAGACTAGGAAGAGATACATCAGGTTAGTAATGACTATTTACATTGTAAGCCTGTGTACAGGAGAAGGATCTTACCGGGCCCAGCTATTAGATTTGTATTCGGGTGACTGTAGGAGGAATCGGCCACGGGGGTAGTAGGTGTTTCATCTCCGGCCATGAAGGGGTTTGTTCTTCCAAGAACGGCCCTGAATGGGTAAATGGGGCTAGGGCGTGCTCTCCCAGGCCTGCAACTAAGTCCTCCCCAGGGCCAATGAGGCTGTCAAGATAGGAGATGGGTGGCTGTAGGGTACCGAGGAAACACCCGAGCATATCAGGATTTTTCAGCAGGAGGTTTTTTTATTCTCGATGTTAAAATAGGAGGCCAGCAGGGTGGTATTTCTGGCATTCTGGTTGATTGATGGACTCGACCCGCCCCAATACTGAGGGCGCCCATAAGAAAATGGGGAAGTATCCGGATGACCTTATGGACACAAACCAATCCCCAGGCTCCACCAGTCAATTCTGCTGCGTCAGTTATTCCTAAATCCAAGCAGACTCTGGGGCATTAGTAAACAGGTTGTGCCCACAACTCCACGGGCTATTGGTAGGAGGGGTGACACGATCGGGGCAAGGACAAGGCAGTGATGATGTTACGGATGTGCCCACTTCTATCCCCAGCATGATGTTTCCTGGCTTTAGATCTCGGTGGACGATGTTGTGTTCCTGGAGGAATTGGATGGCACATACTACTCTGTGTGAGAATCTCACCTATCGATGTTTCAAGCTGCGCACATTCTGATTAACGCCTGCAGGCTGCGCTCGAGGACAGATACTCCGTGATGAAATACGCCCCGTGATGATGTGACTGATTGTTGCGGCATACAAGATGGCATAGGAATGGGCACTCTCGGCTTTTGGGCGTATCCGTCGCACTCCTCATCAACATTGCTAGTATTGTCCGGTGTTTGAGCGACTTGCAAATTTCGCGGTCTCTTATGAATGGTGTTTTCCGGCCAGGGAATGATGCCCAGGGACACATTTAAAGATGGAAAAGGGGAAGATACTTATACATTTATTACATACGATAGCTAAGTGTCTGCTGTGGGGGTGAGGCATTTTCTGCTGGTTATGGAAGAGATGGGAGTACAATCGCTCACATAAAGCACCAACCAGCTTCTCCTTTCCGTGCAACAATCTTAAAAGGACAGTAGTAGGCTATGTATACGGTTGGATCTGACACAGGTAATCCTCGGGTTAATATAAAGAGAGGTGCGGTAGGTTTGTATTCTTTATAAGTACCCAAAGTCACAAATTTTTTTGGTCCTGTGAAACTGGACTTTTAAAAATGTTTTGGTGTCATAAGAACCAGGATTAATTAATAAATCTGTAAATGAAGACTCTTGTGATAAATGTTACAGCTGATCATTGTAGCCTAGGGGTAAGTAACAGTAAGCTACCAAAATCAACGAGGTTGTTTGTAAATAGGGTCGTCTGAAGGTCTATGGTGTTCGTAAGTAGAGGACCACCTGTAGTATATTATTTATGATAACATTACAAAATAAAATTGTTTGACAATATTTTTAAAACCATCTAACTTCCGTTGAAAAAAACACTTTTCTACGATGAAAGTGGGGGTACACTGATATCGACCATGACACTCAAGGCCCTGATAGCCGAATGTATTAGGGCCCATGTCAATATGTTTCCATTTAGGTTTTTTTAATTTAAACCTACACGTTTAAATCACATTCTCACCCCATGCCTTTAAACAGTGGAGTCAATCAAATCATTCATATTTTTCAAGTAGTTACAGAGACAAAATGGCATAAAACAATGAATACAGGTTGGTCCCCTACTTAGACAAACCGCCGACTACAGACGACCCACCCGTTACACACGGCCAAGTTCTGGATTTGCAATTTAATGTACTTCAAGCCTAGGATTAAAAAATTACACAGCTGTAATCAGTTATCAAATGGCACGTCTGAAATTAAGCTGATTGTTAATCCTGGAATCTTATGAAACCCAACATTTTTTAAATTAATCATCGCAGAGACCAAAACAACATTTGATTGGTGATACAATTATAAAAGTATACAGTTCAGGACTTTCATACAATTTCAACTTTAAGAACAAACCTGCAGGACCCATATCTTGTATAGTAAACGGGCACGGGGGACAGGTAGCCTGTAATCTCTACTATCTAATCTTCTTAATGATATGAAAAATTTCTGCATACATCACCACTAGGGGGAGATCAGTGGATTAGAAAAATACAAGCTTTTATGCTTCAATGGAAGCTTAAAATGGATAGTGGAATAGGCTCCCCCTAGTGTGACTGAGGGAATGAAGCAAGAGTCATTGTGCAGAGGAGAAGATCCATGTTGGCCCAGTTCGCCTCTCCAGGCACATTTGCAGGGGCAAGGCCTTTTAAACCTAATACTATCTATGGATATGATGGAGTTAGGCCAATGGCGACTAGCAATTAGACACAAGAGCTGACAGGGAGGAAAACAAAACAATGTTGAAACACCTCACTAAAGCATTAATATGACACAGTAAGAACAAAAAAATAAAAATAAATAAAAAACATAACAATTGTGTCTTCCACCAATCTCGTGTGACCCCACATATATACTAAGATGGCTACACATTTATGGAGATTCTCAGCTCTAGACATTTCACTGGATAAAATGTCTGTTAACAGAAACGAACGGCAAAGGCAAATAGTAACAATAAGAAAGATGACCACTTTACTTTCCCAAAGCCGCTACCAAGCAAAGGATGGAGGGTGAGGAGGACCTTATTTGTAATCCCTTTTTTGACTGTTCCAACTGCCACATCCCTCTCTTGATTGGGGTGTCTAGGGGGTTAGTTTTTGGTATAGACATTTAGAAGCGGGGTGATGTGGGCTGATGTTACAGGTGGTCCTGGCTTGTGCCCGGGTCTTGGCCCGTAATCCTCTAATAATCGTGCAATCTCTTCCTCTCCTATTTCTTCAATCGCTCGCGATTTTCCCTCTTCTCTCTCCTCTGCCAATTTTTCTCTCTGCCTCTTCTTTCTCTTCTTATCCTCATTTTCGTTCTCTATTCCTCGTCTTCTCCACTTCTCTGTGTGCTTTCCTGTTAGGGACGCCATCGTTTGGGAATCCAAGTAGGAATCCTCAATCCAGTACTTGCTTTCTACAGGTGAAGGAACTGACAGTTGGCCGTGTGTCAGGTCACTGGTCAGAGGTCACGGATATGCTGGTGGCACCTGCCTGCAGTAGGATTTCCCCCAGATGTACTGCTCTGCCTCTATAGGTGGGCATCAGACATGCCAGTACAGTGTCCAGAGATAATTAGTATATTTATATGTATCTATTGTAGTGATCATATTCAGTGGTAGATGGGCAGAGGATGTGGGGACTTAGGCCCTGGGATGGCAGTAGGTGACATATACATCACAGCATAATCTGCTGCAGTCAGTAAATTTAAATCAAGTAATGTAGATAGAAATGTGATGCGCCTGGGATGCATTGAGGATGGGGGTCATCGTATACTGATGTAAATTAATAAGGAGGACAAGTTTAAATGGGAAAGGTGTATCCATTTTAGGAGTTTTAAAACAATGATGGTTTGGCGAAAGTTTGCAATGGTGTCCAAGTATGAACATGAAGGGGCCTCTATTATGAAAGAAATTGTCAGCGGTGTAGATTTAGTGGTGATCTATAGTATTGGTGATTATTCTAAGGTTGCCTCTAAATTCATACATTGGTGCCATCTTTTCGTGTACCATAGGGCTCCGGATTACAGAAAGGGGGCATTTAGTGGTGCAATTTTTTTTTTGCTGTTAATTGTTGTTATCGTAAACAGGGACGGATCGACAGTGGCGCTCCTGGCGCAATTTACGGGCCGAGGTTTTACCTAGACGTCTAATTAAAAGTTAAGTTTTATTTGTGTTATCCGTTTGTCCAGTGAAGCCTATATATCACAGGAGGCAGGCTGGCTTTATACTACAGGAGGCAGGCTGTATGCCACAAGGGGCTGGCTGGCTATATACTACAGGAGGCAGGCTGTATGCCACAAGGGGCTGGCTGGCTATATAGCACAGGGTACTGGTGGCTATATACCATAGGGGGCTGGTGCCTATATACCGCTGGAGGCTGGCTTTACATACTACAGGTGACTGGAGGCTATATACTCGTTCTTGTATTAATGTTTAAGTGTAATTCAAGTGTTATATCCGCCTAAGCTTCCTATGGAGCAGCTCATTTCGCGGCATCATACACAATCTCCATCCTGTGCATGGACTGTTAATGTCATTTTGAACCATCTCTCGAAAAGAGTTCTATCCCTCGAACGGGAAAGAGTATTCTCTGTCTCACAATCACTTTCATTAAGCTACTATATACTAACGTTTGTGTTTACCGTTTGCACTATTTCTCCTAAATGTAGTGATATGGGCCCGGGGTCCCACAACCTGTCCTTGATACGGCCCCCCACTGCTGGGTTAGTGCCGCTACACGACACCCCCGGCTGTTGGTACCGATGTGTCTGGAGTTACTGCAGGTCCACAGCCGTCCGATCCTGTGGTGCTGACTAGCTGAAGCCGGTGGTCAGACAGGAACTCAATAGCGCAGTCTGGTCACTGCTGCCAAAAGTGATGGTGGTCTATCGCGAGCCTCTTGTGTGAAGGGACAACCGGGCTACATTTATAGAATTATCTATCACACAGAACACTTTTTTTAATAACCTATGAAGAAATGTGTTCGTAGGCAAGATTAATTAATTACATGGAAATGCCCAGCGCAGAATACCCTTAATTCCCGTAATACGAATCCCCCTTGGACCAGTCTAGAATATAGATGTCCTTGAGGACCTCTGAAAACCCCAGATTTTAAGAACGTGGTCCCCTATATAAAGTTCTAGACACCTCTCCACTGTGTTAGGTGCCCGACTCCCATTGTCATCACATTGACCCCCACAATCAGTTACATTGAATCCACCTGGATTTGTTTTGTATGTATTCACGAACATCCATACATAACGCTATTTTTAATTATTCTGATATCCCATAAAGATATTTCCAATAGGACAGATAGAAACTGTTAAAATAAACACCTGCTACATCAACTTAAATTTCATCACATGGGGTTAAAGGGGTGATTGCCTCATAGTATGTGCTGGGTAAAATAATATTGGTGTTTCCCACCCATCCCCATAACCCTTATCTTACATTATGCCACCTTTTTTCCCCACAACTCCCTACTTGTAGTCCGGGCCGGAGTGAAAGGATGGGCTCCCGCTGTTCCCCCCCTGAAATCCCCAACCACTTTCACTTTTAAATTCAACGGGCCCTTACCAGTTTTCTGACAGTCATCAACTCATAATCTTTCTGACTCACTTCCTTCTCTCTTTTATAAATTCTCTGCAAGTCCGCCCGAATCTCACACAAGAATCTCGTATGGCACCTGTGCATTGATCACATGCTGGAGTGAGATCGCCGATTCCCTGTTTCGGGTATCCGGATACTACATTATTTATTGGCGATCTCCCCTCTCCCCCAGCGATGGCAGCTTGGCCTTCACCAAGAGGCCGGTAGGCTCCCAAGAAAGATGCTGGTGCATCGACGTGGCATCACTAGAAGGGAAGGTGAGTCTATAGTTTATTATTTGTGGCTATATAGGGGCCTAGTGGCGTTGTACTATAGGGACTTGCTATATACTACGGGGGCTGGTACTATATACTACTGGGGGCTCCTGGCTTATACAACAGGGGGCTGGCTTGTTTTACTAAAAGGGGCGGGTGGTCTATTTACTACATGGGACTGATGTTTTTTATACTACAGGTGGTTGGCTTTTTACTACAGGGGGCTGTTGGCTTTTTACTACAGGGGGCTGTGGCTTTTTACTACTACACAGGGCTGGTGGCTAATAACTACAGGGGACTGGTTGGCTATTACTACGGGGACCTGGTGGCTATTACTCTACAGGGACTGGTGGTTATATAACTACCAGGCTGGTGCTATAACTACTGGGGGGGGGGCTGGTTTTCTATATACTCCTGGGGGCGGGTTGGCTATATACTACTGGGCACTGTATCACTACAGCCATACTGGGGGCTATAGACTATCTGGGGGCTATATACTCCTGGTGGCTATTTATTACAGGGACAGTTTTGCTATTTACTAACGGGTAGCTGGTAATTATATAACCAGGGGGCTGGCTGGCTATATATTATGAATATTACATTCGGTAAGTTTTATCTCAGAACAGCAGAAATACTTGGCCCTTGTCAATCAGCCTAGCATCGAGTTTTCGATGAATCATCATTACGGCATCTCCGACTTAGCCCCGCCCTGCCTCCCGGTGATTGGGTCGCTCAGTCTGCAAATAGACGCAATAGCGATTTCATTCCTGTGGAGGTGTGTGAGCGTAGGGCGGACTTGCCTCCCTTTAAATCTGGCGTCTCGGCACCGCATATCGCGGCGACCACTTTACCGCCGGCAGCCCACCAATCAGGACGCCGGCCTTAGAAGTCCATTTTTTAATTTATTTTTTGGTAGCTAGTCCTATCAGACACCCTGACAGTTCTCCGATGATCCCCGGTACAAACGGGTGCAACGCGTTGATATAGGAAATTTTTGCATGATATCTAGGAAATCAAGTGTGGCATGGTGTATGAGATAGTACGAATGAGGATCCGTGCATGATACTTTAGAACTGGTGTGCGCAGGTTATGGGATCGTACAGAGACAATGTGCCCATGATTCTCTATGAATGCAGACTATCTCCTGATAGGGCCATTACGCATAAACATCGTGCGTGCATGAATATTGTGGTAAATGTGATGCATCAATAATCGGATGCGTCTATAACACTGTCAAGTATTGTGTCTTGAGGATGCATGAATTTATAGCCGATGTGTCCTCTACTTACCAACATCTGCTGGACCTAATACTGCAACAAATGCTGAGGTGATATAAGGTGTGTGCCGCCGAAATATATTAATATAACATTTGCATCCGGTAAACGCATATGACGGCCCACACCCTTTCCTTTCCTTTCCTATGCACTTTCCTTTTTCTTTATTTGTAGGGACATACCCCTAATGTTCCTACATTTTTTGATATTTCGGTTTTCATAACGAGAGATGAGTCTGGGATTTGAATTTTTAAGTGAATTGAAGAAAAAGTCCCTAACTATTGGCACTCTGATACACGGAAGTAAATCATTACATTGACAGTTCTATCTTCCTCTATACGAAATTTTTTGCTTGCTGCCCTGAGAGTTGTAAAATGCTACAGATGCATGACACCTAGTGGCCAGGCTAGGGACGTAATTTTTTCGTATGCCTTTTCACTTTTGATGTGATGTAGGCCACTTCATAAGTCACAACTATGAGTGCTTTCTTTAAGGGGGTCCCCTTAGAGGTTTTATTTACCTAGACTTCTAATTAAAAGTTAAGTTTGTATTTGTGTTATCCGTTTGTCCAGTGGAAGCCATATATCACAGAGGCAGGCTGGCTATATAACCTACAGGAGGCAGTGCTTGTATGTGCCACATGGCATGGCTGGCTATATAGCAACAGGGTACTGGTGGCTATTACCATAGGGGGCTGGTGGCCTATATACCGCTGGAGGCTGGCTTTACATACTACAGGTGAGACGGAGGCCTATATACTACAGGCGACTGGTGCCTATAAACTACTGTTGGGCTGGTGCTATATACTGGCTGGGCTGGGGGCTGTGGCTTTTTTACTACATGGGCTGGTGGTTGTACTACAGGTGGCTGTGGCTATATATTATCAGGGGCTGGTGTCCTTATATATAATACTGGGCTAGTGACTTTTTACTACATACAGGGGGCTGGTTGCTCTGGTGGCTATATTATCCTGGGGGCTGGTTGTATATACAACTGTACCTCGGACCTCCATTTTCATGATCATGGAAACCCCTACCGATCAGCACCTTGATTGTTGGCAAAATCCCTTTAATAATTGGGTGGGGCCTATTTATATTTATATTTACATGCAGGTGGT
>CM033642.1:238364834-238411163 GCA_019512145.1 Engystomops pustulosus | reverse complement strand
TGGTGGCTATATACTACTGGGGGCTGGCTGTATATACTACTGTACCTTGGACCTCCGTTTTCATGATCATGGAAACCCCTACCGATCAGCACCTTGATTGTTGGCGAAATCCCTTTAATAATTTAAATGGGTGGGGCCTTTTTATATTTATATTTACATGCAGGTGGTATACACATTAATAAATTTGAGGGGTCTGTATCTAAATTAATTTGAGAGCGGCTGTAGATAATATACATAGTATATAAATTAGTCAGGGTTGCACTGTATATAAGGGTGTATGCAAATGAATACTGGGGTAGGGTATAGTATTAAAAGCATAATATATTATATTATTGCGTCTGCAGTCACATGATGCGTTTGCTTTGTGTTTTGAAATGTATTGCAAACGCATCGGGTAATCTAGTGTATGTTATAAATACATTTTTAGGGCCACACACTGGCTTTTTTTATTGTGGGAGACATTTGGGTGTGACCAGTTGTGTTGTAAGGGGTGTATATTATTTAGTAGCATTGTTATCCAGGTGACATTATAATGTAAGTGACTGTGGTATTTTTATGGTTGCAGTGTGAGAGATGAGCTGCTGGGAGCTGAAAACATCTGGTGCATCCTGTGGCAGATGAACTGCGAGCGGGAGAAGAAATATAAAAGTTTATATTTATATTTACATGCAGGTGGTATACACATTAATAAATTTGAGGGGTCTGTATCTAAATTAATTTGAGAGGGGCTGTAGATAATATACATAGTATATAAATTAGACAGGGTTGCACTGTATATAAGGTTGTATGTAAATTAATACTGGGGTAGGGTATATTATTAAAAGCACTCATTATATTATTGCGTCTGCAGTCACATGATGCGTTTGCTTTGTGTTTTGAAATGTATTGCAAACGCATCGGGTAATCTAGTGTATGTTATAAATACATTTTTAGGGCCACACACTGGCTTTTTTAATAACATCCATAGTTGGATGTGACAGTTGTGTTGTGAGGGGTGTATATTATTTAGTAGCATTGTTATCCAGGTGACATTATAATGTAAGTGACTGTGGTATTTTTATGGTTGCAGTGTGAGAGATGAGCTGCTGGGAGCTGAAAACATCTGGCGCATCCTGTGGAAGATGAACCGCGAGCGGGAGAAGAAATATAAAAGTCCCTGAGCAGATCATCACCTGTAAGGTACTGGCTTCCGCTAATGTCTATGTCACTGACTGATACTAATGTGTGACATCAGCCTGTGTATGACGCTGTGTAGGGATGTCCTCAATTATTACTAATTTTCTCAGCATTTTGAAATCCGGCTCAGGCAGCAAATAGGATAGAATGAGCCGTGAGTATGTTTACTCACTGATCACTGCTCGGCTTGGAGGAAACACTGTGTTAGTAGAAAGTTTGTAAATCAGTTTTCTATCAGTGTAAAAGTAATTCTGGTAAGTCACACGTGCCGCTAGTGCTGCATTTCCTAACACAACATTAGCGCACAGGGGTGGGCTTCAGCCCGGTCGCATTTGTATTTCCAGTGAAATCCATGCGACCGGTAACCAACTCCCAGTGTCTTTCATTCAAACTATTAAAAAACCATTGTGCTGGTTACCGGCCGCATGCGTTTTACTTGTGACCGCTCCCTTGTCTGGGAAATCTGGAGAACCATCATTATTTCCCTTAAGCAACATTGGCTTCATTGAAAAAACATTGTTGGAAGGGCCCCCACCACTCTTAATCCGGCCCCGCTTATAGTGTCCCCTTTCCTGCAGCTCCCATTTAGAGTGCTCTCTCTCCTGATGCCCCCTTCTTATAGTACCCCCTTTTCTGCATCATCCTCATTATAGTCCCCTCTTTTCTGTGGTCTCCTCCATATAGTGCCCCATTTATTGAAACCCCCTCCTTGTAGGACTCCCTTTTCTTCAGCCTCCTGATTATAGTATCCTTTTTTTGTAGCCTCCTCATTATAGTGCCCCCTTTTCTGTAGGCCCCTCCTTATAAGGGCAGATCACAGAAAAGGGAAGGATTACAACACTCCCTTTTCTCTAGCCCCACCCACACTTATAATGGCCACCTATCTGTAGCCTTCCAATGTATGCCCCCTCCATGCAGATCACCACCCACACTCCCTACTTCTTTTCACTGTGAATAATTACAAAACAAATGATATATTCACCATTCCCCACCCCTGAGGCACCTGCAGTTCTCTTCTCCTCTACTCTGTGCAGTGCGCAGCTCCGATGCCGACAGACGCAGTGTGATGACATCATCATGTCTGCCGGCTTCAGCTCAGCGTACAGTGGTCAAACAGAGGAGAAGCGGACTACTGGGGGAAGGGGTGGTTATTTTTCCTAAAGTTCTTTGGGTGCGACCCAGGACTGGATGTACCCCCATTTAGAGTGCTCTCTCTCCTGATGCCCCCTTCTTATAGTACCCCCCTTTTCTGCATCCTCCTCATTATAGTACCCTCTTTTCTGTGGCCTGCTCCATATAGTGGCCCATTTATTGAAACCCCCTCCTTGTAGGACTTCCTTTTCTTCAGCCTCCTGATTATAGTATCCTTTTTTTGTAGCCTCCTCATTATAGTGCCCCCTTTTCTGTAGGCCCCTCCTTATAAGGGCAGAGCACAGAAAAGGGAAGGATTACAACACTCCCTTTATTCTAGCCCCCCCACACTTATAATGGCCTCCTATCTGTAGCCTCCCAATGTATGCCCCCTCCATGCAGATCACCACCCACACTCCCTACTTCTTTTCACTGTAAATAATTACAAAACCAATCATCTATTCACCATTCCCCATCCCTGCAGTCACCTGCAGTTCTCTTCTCCTCTACTCTGTGCAGTGCGCAGCTCTGATGCCGACAGACACAGTGTGATGACATCATCATGTCTGCCGGCTTCAGCTCAGCGTACAGTGGTCGTACAGAGGAGAAGCGGACTACTGGGGGAAGGGGGTGGTTATTTATTTTTCCTAAAGTTCTTTGGGTGCGACCCAGGACTGGATGTACCACGGACGACTGTGGTGACCCGTGTATTAGAACACTACATGGAAATCCAAGGGAAATAAAGACACAGACACCAAGATGTAAGGGGGTGGGGAAAATATTTTATTTATAGCTATCTATTTTGTGTATTTTATTTTATAAATCTAAGCTATATTACTATTATCTGTATTACTATTTATTCATAACATTATTAAAACTATGAAACTTTACCTATTTTTTTTAGCTTTTTTGATTATTTTTGTTACTTATATTAATAATTACTTACATACAATATCCACATTATAACTTACATTATCTAACCTAGTGTGTGGGGGAATATACCGTATTTTTCGGACTATAAGACGCTTCTTACTATAGGACGCATTTAGGCTTCCAAAAAAGAAAATATATATTTTACACCAATTAAAATATCCCTGTTGGTCGCACTAAAGCATAGCACACACAGCTCTGCATCATCCATAGTTACACACACTCTGCTCTGCATCATCCATTCAGATACACACACAGCTCCGCTATACACACAGAACCACACACACAGCTCAGCTACACACATAACACCACATACACAGCCCAGCTACACACACAGCACAGCTACACACACAACACCACATACACAGCTCAGCTACACACACTGAACCGCACACACAGCTCAGCTACACACACTGAACCGCACACACAGCTCAGCTACACACACTGAACCGCACACACAGCTCAGCTACACACACAGAACCACACACACAGCTCAGCTACACACACAGAACCACACACACAGCTCAGCTACACACACAGAACCACACACACCCAGGGCAGCATGGCAGTATCAGACCTGTGGTGATATAAGACACATGTGATCAGTCACATGTTTCTGACATCACCGCAGGTCTTGTACCTGTAGGAAGAGAGCAGTACGGATGCTCTCCTCTCTGGGAGATCGGGTGCAGCTCTATATCAGGGCATCACCCGATCTCCCTTACAGCGGTCAGGATGATGACATCATCATGTCTGCCGGCTTCAGCTCAGCGTACAGTGGTCGTACAGAGGAGAAGCGGACTACTGGGGGAAGGGGGTGGTTATTTATTTTTCCTAAAGTTCTTTGGGTGCGACCCAGGACTGGATGTACCACGGACGACTGTGGTGACCCATGTATTAGAACATTACATGGAAATCCAAGGGAAATAAAGACACAGACACCAAGATGTAAGTACATGGAAATCCAAGGGAAATAAAGACACAGACACCAAGATGTAAGGGGGTGGGGAAAATATTTTATTTATAGCTATCTATTTTGTGTATTTTATTTTATAAATCTAAGCTATATTACTATTATCTGTATTACTATTTATTCATAACATTATTAAAACTATGAAACTTTACCTATTTTTTTTAGCTTTTTTGATTCACACACACAGCTCAGCTACACACACAGAACCACACACACAGCTCAGCTACACACACAGAACCACACACACACACACACAGAACCACACACACAGCTCAGCTACACACACAGAACCACACACACAGCTCAGCTACACACACAGAACCACACACACAGCTCAGCTACACACACACACAGAACCACACACACAGCTCAGCCACACACACAGAACCACACACACACATACTTCCCCCATTCCCCTTCTTCTTACCCTGTCCCAGGGCAGCATGGCAGTATCAGACCTGTGGTGATATAAGACACATGTGAACACAGCCCAGCTACACACACAGCACAGCTACACACACAACACCACATACACAGCTCAGCTACACACACTGAACTACACACACAGCTCAGCTACACACACAGAACCACACACACAGCACAGCTACACACACAGAACCACACACACAGCTCAGCTACACACACAGAACCACACACACAGCTCAGCTACACACACAGAACCACACACACCCAGGGCAGCATGGCAGTATCAGACCTGTGGTGATATAAGACACATGTGATCAGTCACATGTTTCTGACATCACCGCAGGTCCTGTACCTGTAGGAAGAGAGCAGTACGGATGCTCTCCTCTCTGGGAGATCGGGTGCAGCTCTATATCAGGGCATCACCCGATCTCCCTTACAGCGGTCAGGAGGGTCTGGCAGTGCTGGATCCTCCTGACCTCCGGTCTATAAGACGCAGGGACTTTTTAGCAAGAATTTTTCTTGCTAAAAAGTGCGTCTTATAGTCCAAAAAATATGCTATATTTACTTATCAATTTTCTATGTAAATGATTATTATGAGACTACACCTATTCTTTGAGGTTTTTATATATTTTTTTCTTATTTATATTAATTAATAATTACTTACCTAAACTATCCACTTTATAACCCCAATATCTTACCTAGTGTGTGTGTGTGCTGTGCACAATCTTTAAAATGACAGTAGTCAGGCTATGGGCATACAGTTGTCAGATTCTCTGTACAGGTAGTCCTCGGGTTACATATAAGAGAGGTTCTGTAGGTTTGTATTCTTTATAATTACCCAAGTCAAAATTTTTTTGGTCTCTGTGATAATTGGATTTTAAAAATGTTTTGTTGTCATAAGAACCAGGATTAATAATAAATCTTAATTGAAGACTCTTGTGATAACTGTTACAGCTGATCATTGTAGCCTAGGGCTAAAGTACAGTAAACCACCAACATCCAGAGGTCCGTTTGTAACTAGGGGTCGTCTGTAAGTCAGGTGTTCTTAAGTAGCGGACCGTCTGTAGTATTATTAATTTATGCTGTCATTTACAAAATAAATGTGTTGACAATATTTTAAAACCATCTCTTCCTTGAAAAAACACTTTTCTACGATGACCGTGGGGTACACTGAGTTATCTACATGACATCAAGGTCCTGATAACAGAATGTAATAGGCCCATGTCATATTTTTCTGAAGTGAGAAAGTTTTAATTTAAAACCTCACACTTAAACCATCTCACCCTCATGCTTTATAACAATGGAGCTCAATCAAATCATGATATTTTTCAATGTATTTACAGCAGACAAATGGCATAAAAGAATGAATACAGGTGGTCCCCTACTTAAGAACACCCGACTTACAGACGACCCCTCGTTACAAACGGAGTTCTGGATTTTAGCAATTTAATGTACTTCAGCCCTAGGCTTCAATAAACAGCTGTAACAGTTATCAAATGTGTCTGCAATTAAGATTTATTGTTAATCCTGGATCTTATGACAACCCAACATTTTTTAAATCTAATCATCGCAGAGACCAAAAACATTTTGATTGGTGCTACAATTATAAAGTATACAGTTCAGACTTTCATACAATTTCAACTTAAGAACAAACCTGCAGGACCTATCTTGTATGTAACCCGGGGACTGCCTGTAATCTCTACTATCTATTTACAAAATAAATGTGTTGACAATATTTTAAAACCATCTCTTCCTTGAAAAAACACTTTTCTACGATGACCGTGGGGTACACTGAGTTATCTACATGACATCAAGGCCCTGATAGCAGAATGTATTAGGCCCATGTCATATTTTTCCATTTAGTTTTTTTTAATTTAAAACCTCACACTTAAACCATCTCACCCTCATGCTTTATAACAGTGGAGCTCAATCAAATCATGATATTTTTCAATGTATTTACAGCAGACAAATGGCATAAAACAATGAATACAGGTGGTCCCCTACTTAAGAACACCCGACTTACAGACGACCCCTCGTTACAAACGGAGTTCTGGATTTTAGCAATTTAATGTACTTCAGCCCTAGGCTTCAATAAACAGCTGTAACAGTTATCAAATGGGTCTGCAATTAAGATTTATTGTTAATCCTGGATCTTATGACAACCCAACATTTTTTAAATCTAATCATCGCAGAGACCAAAAACATTTTGATTGGTGCTACAATTATAAAGTATACAGTTCAGACTTTCATACAATTTCAACTTAAGAACAAACCTGCAGGACCTATCTTGTATGTAACCCGGGGACTGCCTGTAATCTCTACTATCTATCTCTTAATGATGAAACTTTCTGCATACAATCACCACTAGGGGGAGCTCAGTGGATAGAAAAAATACAGCTTTTATTGCTCTCAATGGAAGCTAAAAATGGATATTGAATAGAGCTCCCCCTAGTGTGACTGCTGGGAAATGCAGCAATCATTGTCAGGAGAAGATCCATGTTGGACCCATTTCCCTTACAGGCACATTTGCAGCTCTACTGTCTATGGATATTGGATTTAGTCCAATGGGTAGCAATTAGACCCAAGAGCTGACAGGAAGGAAACAAATACAATGCTGAACACATCACTATAAGCATAATATGACAAAGTAAATAACAAAAAATACAAATAAATAAAAAACATAACAATGTGTCTTTCCCAATCTCAGTGTGACCCCACATATCATACATATGGCTACAAATATTACTGGAGATTCTCAGCTCTAGACATTCACTGATAACTCATGGAAGGTAATTTAGAGGAAATTGTTTTTAATAAACTTGTGGGAAAATCTGTTGTAATATGTATATGTTGTGTGTTATGTTATATTATATGTCATGTGTATGTAGATGTGTTGTAATAGGTGCTTAGATATGTATATATGGAGAACTCACCAGTCATAGATCTTACAATCTGGATCTCTCCATCATCCTAAGAATAAGCAGAGACATAGTATTTGTTAGGAGCAATAATAATGAAGAACAGGAGGGAGAAGACTATGGACTGGCTATGACAGTGTGGTACACCGACGCTCCCATCAAGCACCAACCAGGTCTCCTTTCCTGTGCAAAATCTGATAAAATGACAGTAGTCAGGCTATTGTAATACAGGTGGCTTCTCTGCACAGGTATCCTCGGGTACTATAACGAGGTTTGTAGGTTGTATTTATAGATGTACCCAATCAAAATGTTATTTGGTCTCTGTGAGCAATTGGATTGATAAAATTTTTGTTGGTCATAGAACCAGGATAATAATAAATCGTAATTGGACAGACACTGTGATAATGTTACAGCTGATAATTGTTAGCTAGGGGTAAAGTACAGTAAGCTACCAACATCCAGAGGTCTGTTTGTAAAGGGGTTGTCTGTAAGTCAGGTGTTCTTAAGTAGGACCACCTGTAGTATTATTATTTTACGCTATCATTTACAAAATAAATGTTGACATATTTTAAAACCATCTCTTCCTTGAAACAAACTTTTCTACGATGACAGTGGGGTACACTGAGATTACATACATCAAGGCCCTGTAGCAGATGTATTATGCCCATGTATTTCCATTTATTTTTTTCTGAAGTAAAACCTCTTAATTAAACCATTCACACCTCATGCTTTATAACATGAGCTCATCAAAATGATATTTTCAAGTTTTACAGCAGGACAACTGGCTAAAACATGAATACAGGTGGTCCCCTACTTAAGAACACCCCGACTTACAGACGACCCTGTTACAAAACGGAGTTCTGGATTTTAGCAATTTAATGTACTTCAGCCCTAGGCTTCAATAAACAGCTGTACAGTGACTCACATGGTTTCTTGCCATGTAAGATTATTGTTAATCCTGGATCTTATGACAACCCAAAACATTTTTAAGCTAATCATCGAAGAGACCAAAAACATTTTGAGTGGTGCTGCTACAATTATAAAGTATACAGTTCAGACTTTCATACAATTTCAACTAAGAAAAACCTGCAGGACCTATCTGTATGTAACCCGGGGGACTGCTGTAATCCTACTATCTATCTCTTATTGCTGAAAACTGTTGTCATACAATCACCACTAGGGGAGCCTCAGTGGATAGAAAATAATACAGCTATTATGCTCTCAATGAAGCTAAACAATGGATTATTGAATAGAGCGGCCCCCTAGTTTGACTGCTGGGAGGAACTGACAGCTAATCATGTGTCAGGAGAAGATCCAGTGTTGGACCCATTCTCCCTTACAGGCCTTTTCAAGCTCTAGTCTATAGGATATTGGATTTATCCAATGGGTACAATTAGCCCAAGAGTCTGACCGGAAGGAAACAATATAATACAATGCTGGAAAACAACACATCACTATAAGCATAATATGACAAAGTAAATAACAAAAAATACAAATAAATAAAAAACATAACAATGTATCTTTCCCAATCTCAGTGTGACCCCACATATCATACATATGGCTACAAATATTACTGGAGATTCTCAGCTCTAGACATTCACTGGATAAAAATGTCTGTTAACAGAAACTAACGGCAAAGGCAAAATGTAACCAATAAGAAATGATGCCACTTACTTTCCCAAAGCCGCCCCTACCCAGCACCTGATGGATGGTGAGGCGGTAGACATAGAAGTCGGGGTAGGGGCTTGATGTTACAGGGTCCTGGCTGCTGCCCGGTCTTGGCCCGTCATCCTCTAATAATCCGGCAATCTCTCCTCTTTATCTTCAATCCGCTCTCGCTGTCCTCTTCTCTCTTCCTCTTCACCTTTTCTCTCTTCCTCTTCTTCTCTTCTCTCTTCCTCATCTCTTCTTCTCTCTTCCTCTTCTTCTCGCTTTCTCTGTGTCCTGTAGACGCCATCTTTGGGAATCCAGTAGAATCCAATCCAGTCGCTGCCTTCGACAGTTGAAGGTAACTGACAGTTGGCCGTGTGCAGGTCAGAGGTCACAGGTCACAGAATGCTCAGGTGCCACTTGCCTGCCAGTAGGATCATGTACCTGCTCTGCCATCTATACTGTGGGCATCAGACATGGCAGTACAGTGTCCAGAGGAATTAATATATTTATATGTATTATTGTATTGTTATATTAGTGGTAGATGGGCAGAGGATGTGACTTATGCCCGGGCTGGCAGTGGTGCCCATATCATACATCACCAGCACATCTGCTGCAGTCAGTAATAAATCCAGATATGTAGAAATGTAGATGCTCCTGGGGTGGCATGGGATGGGGGTCATCTATACTGATGTAATTTAATTAAGGAGGACAATGTTTAAATGGAAATGTATCAATTTTAGGAGTTTTAATAAACAATGATGGTTTGGGAAAGTTTGCAAGTGTCCAATTATGAACATGCAGGGGCCTCTATTAAAGAAATTGTCAGCTGTGTAGATTTTATTTGGTGATCTATAGATTTGGTGATTATCTTAAGTTGCCTAAATTCATACATTGGTGCCATATTTTCTTACTCATAGGGCCAGGATTAAAGAAAGGGGCATTTAGTGGTGCAATTGCTGTACATGTGTTTTATCGTAAACAGGGACGGATCTACATTGGCGCTCCTGGAGCAATTTCACCGGGCCCTGGGATCAGTCCTTTCTCTATGGGGGCCCTGGCGCCTGGGGGGCTACGGATATCAGCTACTAAGTATGGGGCTGCTAAAAGCTATTAGCAGCCCCATACTGACACGCACATGGTATATGATGCCGGTGCCTTTAAGGCACTGATACCATAGAGAGGCAGAAGTGTGGGCAGAGTGGCCTCTCCCTGCACTTTCTGTCCTCCACAGACGGCCGATCTTTGACTCATAGATCGCGCTGTCTGTGTCTCCACACTGCAGGGAGGAGAAGAGCCGACTGCAGATCATCCTGTCAGCACTGCGGTGGATCGTCTGGAAAGGTAAGTGAACCTTTATTATTTTACTGTTATAAAGGGGTTCAGTAAAGAAGACGGGGGGGGGGATTTATATATAGCCAGCCACTGTATAGGGGACAGGGTGTGTAATTTATATATTGAGGCGCCACTGTAAAGGGGATGTAGCTGTGCCCAATTGTGGAAGCTGCAGCTTGTGTCCTGGGTTTAGCTGAGTGTTAGTGCTGATGGTGCACAGACACTGTTTCTCTCCTCTGTGACAGGATGTGCTCTATAGTGACAGCTGAGGCCTGTGGTAAGAGCAGGTGCTCTAAGATCTGACCTCTCTGGTAAAAGGACTTGCCCCTTCCTGTCTGGGGGTTTTGTTATCCTGGTCAGGTGGTGGCTAACTCTCCAATCACACTCCAGTGTACATGGTGAAATACAATTGGTAGACAGAATCACATCCACTTAACCCTTGCCTTGTCAGGCAGAATCTACAGAATCTCTTTAGGTTTGATCAGACTCACTAGATGGGGTTCTAACAGCTGAGGGCCTTATTACAACTACTCCTCTGCCCATGTATTGGCAGGGGTGTGTGGCAATTTCATATATAGAGTGGAACAGATGCATGACATTTATGATCAATGTTAGAGACAGCTGATTTCAACCTTGGTGTCTCCTGCGTGGTTGATGTTGCCCGCGGGGAAAGAGTCCCTCCGATACTATCGTTGTTCCTCCTGTGTATGCTGCTCGCCATGCGCGCGCCCCTTTCTCGTTCTGGCCCCCATACCTTAACCTACAAGCCCCACATGGTTTCGGCGACACCTCTTTCTGTGCTCCTGCATCCGCGCGGCCTATGTCACGGACTGACGAGACCTTAAGCTCTGGTCGTCGTAAGTCACGTCGACAGAGGCGTGCGGTGCCAGGAGCTATAGAAGGTGGGCGATCGCCATTTAGGAGGTGAAGGTACGCGAAGAAGAATTAAGGGTAAGTATAAGGTTATATTGTTATGGGACTGAAGATAGGGTCTTTTTTGTTTTTATTGATAACGGGGGTCGGGGCTTTTATCGATAAAGGGAGGCCTCTAGGCCTTTTAATTAGTTAAAGAGGGGCTACTGGGCTTTTTTAATTGTAAAGGGAGGCCGCTGGGTCTTTTAATTAGTAATGGGCGGCCTCCTAGGGTATTTAATAGTAAGGGTAGGCCGCGGGTTTATGTTAGGGAGGCCTTAGAGTAGGGTCGCGATTTCATTTTTAATGGTTAAAGGGAGGCACGAGTAGTGGGTCTTTTAATAGTAAAAGGGAGGCTGGTAGAGGGGTTTTGTATTAGAAAAGGAGGCCGCTAGGGTTTTTTATTTAGTAAAGGGGAGGCGCTAAGTGGTTTTTTTTATTATAAAGGGAGGCGCGCTAAGGTGTTTTTATTAGTAAGAAGGGAGGCCTTTATGACTGTTTTAGTGTCATTTTGTGCTATTTTGGTTATTGGTGTGCCCCAGGATTTTCTAAGTATAAAAAGTGTGCCGCGGCTCAAAAAAGGTTGAAAATCACTGGTATAGAGGATGGTGGGTGTAATTCATATATAGAGGACATGGGGGGTGTAGTTCATATATAGATGCACTGTATAGAGGACAGGCTGAGGTGTAGTTCATGTATAGGGGGCAGGGGCGTCTCTACAGATCTTTTGGCCAGCTCCCCAAATCTCCTTGGGTCAGCAGGACTTCTGGCTGCCCGGGCGATTCCTTCCCTCTCTCATCAAGATCTGTGTCTGAGGACACAGATCGTGATGAGAAGGAGTGCAGGCGCTGCTTTCCCCTGCAAGGACCTAGCCTCCAGAAGTTCTGAGGCTGAAGGACCTGTGATGATGTCATGATCACATGACCTGCCGGGGAAAGCAGTGCACAGAGCTGCATCAGTGAGGTGAGGGGGAAGACATGATAGGGACTAGGGTAGGGGGAGAACATGGGGGTCTGTGTGGGCACATTACTTACTGTGTGGGGGACATTTCTTGGAGCGTGTTCACACATGACACTAGGACAGGCCTCGGTTTGATCTCATTTGCGTTTCCAGTAATACACAAGTGATGGGTAACACGCACCTGGATTTGTTTAAATGCAAGACAAAGTGTGAGCGCAGCCTTTCAGTATTTGGGGGGGATTGTTATGGGCAGCACCAGGATAACACTGTCAGGGAACCAAGATGTAGGGACAATGAGGAACATAAGATGTGGTGATGCCTAATGGAGAAGAAGGAGAACGAGTCACCTGCAGACACTGGATGTAACACGTAGGGATTTCTCCTGTGTTGTCTGTAGCTGTATATACTAGAAGTAACCTTGTTATTGGCACAGCCACATGTGAGGGGTTATGTACAGGAGGGGGCATTACTGTAAGAGCGCTACATATGTATTGGGGCCCGTGCCCCGGATCTTTTACCACCCTAGCAACGCCCCTAATTCATGTATAAAGGACGGCAGGGGGTTGCAATTTACTTATAAAGCCACTGCTTAGTGAACTTGGGGGGAAAGTTTAGGGGGCAAGAGGGGTGCTGTGTAGAGGGGCGGCTTTGGATAGGGGGGATCATTGTATAGATGAAATGGCCATTGTTTTTTTTTTTGGGGGGGGGAGTTGTTTAGTAGGGGTTGCTGCATAACAGGGGCAGCTTTATATAAATTAATGAAAATGACAGTGTATAGTGAGTGGCCCTCTATTGCAGCCATATATACACTCACCGGCCACTTTATTAGGTACACCATGCTAGTAACGGGTTGGACCCCCTTTTGCCTACAGAACTGCCTCAATTCTTTGTGGTGTTGGTCATATATTCCTCTACAGCGGCCATTTTGGGGGTAGGGGGGTATGTTGCCCACTCAGAAGCTATAGAGTAAAATTTTTTAACTCAGCTATTTTTCTTATTTAAACTGTTGTTTGCCTTTTCACAATATCTTTGGCATCTTACCGTCCTTCAGGCCTCTGTATTCTTGTTATTTATTTTGGTTATGGAGAAGCTTCTAGGAGCCATTGTGTAGATAAGCATGGCTGTAAACAAGGCCTAGTCATTTTTCCCAGAATGTGCTGGTAAAAAACATAGTGGCCAATAGAATCTAAGTGCCTTATCTCCTTTCATACAACACCCCAAATGCTGATTTCTATGTGATAAATACAGCTGTGGCTGTTTTGAAATAAACAGTTTGATTTGAGTGAATCTATAGACTGGACTGTGTCTTTCTTTTACTCTGTCATCTTGCTGTCGGCAGCTATCTCATCCTCCCTCAAAGGGTTAATTAGGACTCACCTTACAAAAGTCAAGAGGGCTGTTGGGGCCCTGCATAAAAAAATCCCTATCAGTGGCATAGATTCAACAAGGTGCTGGAAGCATTCCTCAGAGATTTTGGTCCATACTGACATGATGGCATCACACAGTTGCCGCAGATTTGTCGGCTGCACATCCATGATGCGAATCTCCCGTTCCACCACATCCCAAAGATGCTCTATTGGATTGAGATCTGGTGACTGTGGAGGCCATTTGAGTACAGTGACCTCATTGTCATGTTCAAGAAACCAGTCTGTGATGATTCCAGCTTTATGACATGGCGCATTATCCTGCTGAAAGTAGCCATCAGATGTTGGGTACATTGTGGTCATAAAGGGATGGACATGGTCAGCAATTTTTTTTTTTTTTTTTTTTTTTTTTTAACGATGCTCAATTGGTACCAAGGGGCCCAAAGAGTGCCAAGAAAATATTCCCCACACCATGACACCACCACCACCAGCCTGAACCGTTGATACAAGGCAGGATGGATCCATGCTTTCATGTTGTTGAGTCCAAATTCTGACCCACCATCCGAATGTCGCAGACAGAAATCGAGGGACTCATCAGTCCAGGCATGTTATGTTCCAATCTTCTAATGTCGCATTTCGATGAGACTTAGTGCAAAATTGTAGCACTCCAGGATTACCTGTTCTTAGTCTGTTGAAAGGAGTGGCTACCGTGTGTGGTGCTTCTTGCATGTAGTAGCCCGCATCTGCCTCCAAGTTCGACGTACTGTGCGTTCAGATAATGCTCTTCTGCTCACCACATACATGGTCCCAGATGAAACACTGGAGAACCTGTGCGCACAACGAAAGTCACACCATGGCCCCTCTACCACCCCTGCACATCGCCTTTCTCTGTATGTCTCGCATCCCCCGTTGCCCATTCTCTCTCTGCCCTCTGGCCTCACCCCCGTGCAGGCTTTCCTGCCCACAGATGCTGTCATCGGCTGTTTTTTCTTTTTTCGGCCACTCTGTAGAATACCTGAGCGTTCTGAGGTTGTGCGTGCAAAATCCCAGTAGTATCAGCAGGTCGAAACTCAACCAGCCCCTTAGTTAGAGGTGTAACCAACAAACCATGCCCATGTTAAACTACGGCACTAAATTCACCTGTTTTCCATACCATATCTGTCTAGTCTACCGCCGTTTGCCCTGTAGTCCGTCAGCGCTTGTTATTCGCCCATCTAGCGTCTCTCCTCTGCCTCCTCTCCGCGTTTTGCCGTACCCTAGTGTCTTTCACGTCCTGGCTCTCTGGCTATGACAGTGTGGTACACCGACGCTCCCATCAAGCACCAACCAGGTCTCCTTTCCTGTGCAAAATCTGATAAAATGACAGTAGTCAGGCTATTGTAATACAGGTGGCTTCTCTGCACAGGTACTCCTCGGGTTACATATAAGCGAGGTTTGTAGGTTTGTATTTTATAATTACCCAAGTCAAAATTTTTTTGGTCTCTGTGAAAATTGGATTGAAAAAATGTTTTGTTGTCATAAGAACCAGGATAATAATAAATCGTAATGGAAGACTCTGGTGATAAAATGTTACAGCTGATCATTGTTAGCCTAGGGGTAAAGTACAGTAAGCTACCAAAACATCCAGAGGTCTGGTTTGTAAGAGGGGTAGTCTGTAAGTCAGGTGTTCTTAAGTACGGACCACCTGTTCAGTATTATTATGTTATGCTATCATTACAAAATAATAGTGTGACCATATTTTAAAACCATATCTTCCTTGAAACAACAACACTTTTCACGATGACAGTGGGGTACACTGGAGTTATTACATGACATCAAGGCCCTGTAGCAGATTGTATTAGGCCATGTAAATTTTTCCATTTAGTTTTTTTTAATTAAAACCTCAACTAAACCATTCACACTCATGCTTTTATAACAGTGGAGCTCAACAAAATGATATTTTCAAGTTTTACAGCAGGACAACTGGCTAAAACATGAATACAGGTGGTCCCCTACTTAAGAACACCCCGACTTACAGACGACCCTGTTACAAAACGGAGTTCTGGATTTTAGCAATTTAATGTACTTCAGCCCTAGGCTTCAATAAACAGCTGTACAGTGACTCACATGGTTTCTTGCCATGTAAGATTATTGTTAATCCTGGATCTTATGACAACCCAAAACATTTTTAAGCTAATCATCGAAGAGACCAAAAACATTTTGAGTGGTGCTGCTACAATTATAAAGTATACAGTTCAGACTTTCATACAATTTCAACTAAGAAAAACCTGCAGGACCTATCTGTATGTAACCCGGGGGACTGCTGTAATCCTACTATCTATCTCTAATGATGAGAAAACTGCTGCATACAATAACCACTAGGGGGAGCTCAGTTGGATAGAAAATAATACAGCTTTATGCTTCTCAATGGAAGCTAAAAATGGATATTGAATAGAGCTCCCCCTAGTGTGACTGCTGGGAGGAATGCAGCAATCATGGTCAGGAGAAGATCCATGGTTGGACCCATTTCTCCTTACAGGCAATCAATTTGCAGCCTACTATATCTATTAGGATATTGGATGTTAGTCCAATGGGTAGCAATTAGACCAAGAGCTGACCGGAAGGAAACAATATAATACAATGCTGGAAAACAATCACTAAAGAATAATATGACAAGTAAATAACAAAAATACAAATATAAAAACATAACATGTGTCTCCCAATCTCAGTGTGACCCCACATATCATACATATGGCTACCAATATTATGGAGCTTTCAGCTCTAGACATTGCACGGAATAAAAAATGTCTGTAACAGAAACTAACGGCCAAAGGCAAACATGTAACCAATACGAAAGAGGACACTTACTTTCCCAGAAGCCGCCCTACCAAGAACCTGATGGATGGTTGAGGAGGTAGGCGTAGGTAGGCGGGTTGGTATATTATAGTAGGTAGGGGTTGGTAGACAGAGAAGTCGGGGTAGGGGATTGATGTACCAGGGTTCCTGGTGTGCAAATGTCTTGGCCCGTATCCTCTAATAATCCGGCAATCTCTCCTATCTCTTATACTTCAATACGCTCTCGCTTCCTTTCTCTATTACTCTGCACCTTTCTCTCTCCTCTTCTTCTTTCTCTCTTCCTCATCTCTTATTCTCTCTTCATCTCTTTCTTCAATTTATCATGTGTCCTGTAGACGCAATCTTAGGGAATCAGTAGAATCCAATCCAGTCGCTGCCTTCTACGTAGTTGAAGAGGTAACGACAGTTGGGACGTGTGGGCGTTCACAGGTCAGAGTCACGGAATGCTCAGGTGGCACCTGCCTGCCAGTAGGATATGTACTGACTCTGCCAATTATAGTGTGGGCAGTCAGACATGGCAGTACAGTGTCCAGAGGGCATTAGGATATTTATATGTATTATTGTATTGATATATTAGTGGTAGATGGGGCAGAGGATGTGACTTAGGGCCCGGGCTGGCCAGTGGTGCCAATATCATACATCACCCGCACATCTGCTGCAAGGTCAGTAATAATCCCAGATATGTCGAATGTAGATGCTCCTGGGAGGGCATGGGTATGGGGGTCATTCTATACTGATGTTAAATTAATAAGGAGGACAATGTTTTACATGGAAATGTATCCATTTTAGGAGTTAATAAACAATAGTGATGGTTGGGGAAAGTTTGCAAAGAGTGTCCTCCAATTATGAAACATGCAGGGGACCTCTATTAAAGAAAGTGTAAGCTGTGTAGATTTTATTGGTTGATCGATAGATTTGGTGATTATCTTAAGTGCCTAAAATTCATACATGGTGCATCTTTTTCGTACTCATAGGGCCAGGATTAAAGACAGGGGCATTTAGTGGTTGCAATTGCGTGACAGGTGTGTATCGTGGTAAACAGGGACGGATCTACATGGAGCTCCTGGTAGCAATTCACCGGGACCTGGGATTAGTCCTCTCATATGGGGGCATGGAGCCTGGGGCGTACTGGATAATCAGCTACTAAGTATGGGGCTGCTAAAGAGCTATTAGCAGCCCCATACTGACACGCACCTTGTATATGATGGGTTGCCTTTAAGGCACTGATTACCCTAGAGAGCAGACGTGTGGGCGAGTGGCATCTCCCTGCACTTTCTGTCCTCCCAGAAGGCCGATATTTGACTCATAGATCGCACTGTCTGTTCTCCACACTGCAGGGAGGAGAGAAGAGCCGACCCTGAAGATCATCCTCGTCAGCACTGCGGGGGATCGTCTGGAAGGTTAAGTGAACATTATTATTTTACTGTTATAGCAGGGGTTCAGTTAAAGGAAGACGGGGGGGGGGGGATGTATAATAGGGGACGCGGTGTGTTAATTATAATTGAGGCGCCATGTTGACTAAAGGGGATGTACCTGTGTCCAATTGTTGGAAGCTGCAGCTTGGGTCCGGGTTTTAGCTGAGTGTTAGTGCTGATGGGAACAGGACACTGTTTTCTCCTCTGGGGACAGGCAGGATGTGCTCTATAGTGACAGCAAGCTGAGGCCTGTGGTAAGAGCAGGTGCTCTAAGATCTGACCTCTATGGTAAAAGGAACTTGCACCTTTCCTGTCTGAGGGGTTTTGTTATCCTGGTCAGGTTGGTTGGCTGAAATCTCCATAACACGCCAGTGTACATGGTGAAATTACAAGTGGTTAGCCAGAATCACTTCCACTTAACCATTGGCCCTTGATCAGGCAGAATTACATAATCTCTTTAGGTTTGATCAGACTCACTAGATGGGGTCTAACGGACTTTGAGGGCCTTATTACAACTACTCCTCTGCCCAATGTATTGGCTAGGGTGTGGCTGTGGCAATTTCATATATAGATCGTGGAAAAGATGCATGACATTTCATGATGCAATGGCTTAGAGAAGTGATTTTCAAACCTTGGGTGATCCCGCGTGGTTGAGTGTTGCCGCGGGAGATAAGATCCCCCGAATATGGTTGCCCCTGTGGTAGCTGTGACGCGCGCCCCTTTGTTTGCCCCCATACTTAACTACAAGCCCCCATCGGCGCGCCACCTCGTCTGTCGCTCCTGCACCGCGCGGCCTATGTCACGGGACTGACGAGACCTGAAGTCAGGTCGCGAAGTCACGTCGACAGAGGCGTGCGGTGCAGGAGCTATAGAAGGTGGGCGGATCGCCATTAGGAGGTGAAGGTACGCGGAAGAAGAATTAAGGGTAAGATATAAGGTATTATTGTATAGGGACGGAAGATAGGGTCTTTTTTGTATTTTATTGTAACGGGCGGTGGGGCTTTTATCGTAAAGGGAGGCCTCTAGGCTTTTAATTAGTTAAAGAGGGGCTATGGGCTTTTATCGTAAAGGGAGGCCGCTCGGGTCTTTGAATTAGTAATGGGCGGCCCCTAGGGTATTTTAATAGTTTAAAGGGAGGCCGCTAGGGGCTTTACTTAGTTAAAGGGGAGGCCGATAGGGTCGTTAATTAGTAAAGGGAGGCCGATAGTGTCTTTTAAGTAGTAAAAGGGAGGCTGGGAGGGGTTTTGATTAGAAAAGGGAGGCGTAGGGGTTTGTTTATTAGTAACGGGAGCCGACTAAGGGTTTTTTTATGAAGTAAAGGGAGGCCGCTAAGGGTTTTTTATTAGTAAAGCTAAAGGGAGGCCTTTATGACTGTTTTAGTGTTCATTTGTGCTATTTTGGGTATTGGTGTTGCCCCAGGATTTTCTAAGTAGAAAAAAGGTGCAGCGGGCTAAAAAAAGGTTGAAAATCATTGGTATAGAGGATGGGGGGTAATTCATATATAGAGGGACATGGGGCGGTGTTATTCATATATAGATCGCACTGTATAAGAGGACAGGCTGAGGGTAGTTAATGTATAGGGGGCAGGGGGCGGTCTCTAGGATCTTTGGCCAGCTCCACAAATCTCCTTGGGTCAGAAGAACTTATGGTGCCGGGCGATTCTTCCCTCTCTCATACAAGATCTGTGTCTGAGGACACAGATCGTGATGAGGAAAGCGAGTGCAGGCGCTGCTTCCTGCAAGGTACCTAGCTCAGAAGTTCTGAGGATGAAGGACCAGTGAGCAATGTTATGATCAAATGGACCTGCGGGGGAAAGCTGGCAGTGCCACAGAGCTGCATCAGGAGGTAGAGGGGGGAAGACTTGATAGGGACTAGGGTAGGGGGAGAAACATGGGGGTCTTGTGTGGGCACATTACTTAATGTGTGGGGGACATTTTTGGAGCGTGTTCACACGATGACACTAGGACAGGGCCTCGGTTTTTGATCTCATTTGCGTTTCCAGAATAAACAAAGGATGGTAAACACGCACCTGGATTTGTGTAAATGCAAGGACACAAAGTGTGAGCGCTGCCTTTCCGTATTTGGGGGGGATTGTTATGGGCAGCACCAGGGAACACTGTCCGGGAACCAAGAATGTAGGGAACAGATGCGACGGGGAACATAAGAGTGTGTGGTGATTGCACTAGGGAGGAGAAGGAGAACGAGTCACCTGCAGACACTGATGTAACAGCGTAGGGATTTTCCTGTGTTGTCTGTTAGCTGTATATACTAGAGAGTAAACTTGATTATGGCACAGCCACAGTAGGGGTTATCGTAGCAGGATGGGGGGCGGATTACTGTACTGAAGAGCGCTACATTTGATTGGGGCCGTGCCCCGGATCTTGTAACCACCCTCGCAAGCCCTCCTAATTCATGTATTAAAGGACGGTCAGGGGGTGCGTATTACTTATATGCCACTGCTTAGTGTGAACTGGTGGGAAGAAAGTTTAGGGGCGTGCAAGAGTGGGTGGGCTGCTGTTAGAGAGGGCGGTCTTGGTATAGGGGGATCAATTGTATCTAGATGAAAATGGCACTATTGCTTTTTTGTTTTGGGGGGGGGGTGGGACGTTTTTAGTACGGGTTTGGTGCATGCCATAACAGGAGGCGCCTTTGGATATAAATTAATCTGAAAATGGCAGTGTATAGTGAGGGCCCTCTATTGCAGCATATGATATAACTCACCGGCACACTTTATTAGGACACACCCATGCAGAGCTAACGGGTCTGGACCCCATTTTGCCTACAGCCAGAAATGCCTCAACTTCTCGTGGTGTTCGGTCATATATTCCTCTTACAGACGGCCATTTTCGGGGTTAGGGGGGTATTGTTGCCCACGTCAGAGAAGCATATAGAGTAAAATTTTTAACTCAGCTATTTTTCTTATTAAACTGTGTGTTATGCCTTTTTCACAAATCTTTTGTGCATGCTTACCGTCCTTCAGGCCTCTGGATTCTTGTTATTTTTTGGTTATGGAGAAGCTTCTAGGAGCCATTTGTGGAATTTAAAATACAGGGGCGGGCATGGCTATTTGTAAAACAAGAGCCTAGTATTTTTCCCACGAATGTAAGGCGTGGTAAAAAACATAGTGGCCACCTAGGAATCTAAGTGCCTTAATCTCTTCATACAACCACCCCAAATGCGTGATTCTATGTGATAAATACAGCTGTGGTGGTTGAAATAAAGTTGATTGAGTGAATACTATAGACGGAGTGTGTCTTTCTTTTACTCTGTCATCTCGCTGTCGGCAGAATCGCACTGCCCATCTCCTACAAGGGTTAATTAGGACTCACTTAACAAAGTCAGAGGGTGTTGGGGCCGCTCAATATAACAAAATCCCCTATCAGTGGCAGTAGATTTCAACACGGTGCTGGAAGCTAGTCCTCAGAGGATTGGGCCATACTGACATGATGGATACACAGTTGCGCAAGATTGTCGGCGTGCAATCCATTGATGCGCAACTCTCCCGCTTCACCAATCCCCATAAGATGATCTAATGGATTGAGATTCGGTGACGTGTGGATGGCAATATTGAGTACAGTGACCCTCATTCGTCATGTTCAAGAAACCAGTGAGGCATGATTCAGCTTTATTTTTTTTTTTTTTTTTTTTTTTAAACTCATTTTATGAACAATTGTGTATTTTACAGGGTATGAAAATGTATATGTCGCATACTTAACACAACATGTTATATGTTCTGTATTTAATTGACAGTCAATAGCTCTACGTTTTCTTAATCATCTTGCCAGTACAGGAAAAGTATTATAGTTGAGCCATATATTACTTTGTCAGTAAAACAACTTTCGACAATCCCATGAACAAAAACAAACAAAAAACAGAAAAAAAAAGAAACAAGGTTCACGGTGAATGTGTATTACATGCACCTTTTAGTGTTATAAGTGTCGTTTCAACCATAGAGAGAATCTGTTAGTTGATTTAGGCGATTATTTCTTTCATCTAGGGATTGGCGATTTTCTTTCCATCCTTATTATTTTATTGGAATTTAACCCCTTTCTGCACGTGTGAAAGGTTGGGTATCTATTGACAACCACCGTACCAGTTTCTTTTGAAAATTGATTATGAGTTAGTCCTAATGCTACCAATCGCTCAAAGTGCAGTTGCTTGCTAGTTTGTATAATAATTGTGTTATTGTAGGTGGGTTTGAGGATTTCCATCCTTTCGCTATGAGGAGTTTGGCAGTAAGGATAATGTGTCCCACCATGCATCTTGCTTTTTTAGGTACTTTAATTATATCGACTCCCAGTAGTGCTAGTCGAGGGTTTAATGGGATGTCGTTTTTAGCTACTTTGGTGCACATCTGGAATACTTCTTTCCAGAATGGTAATAAAATAGGACATTTCCAAAATATATGAGATAAGGACCCCCTTCCCCCGCATCCCCTCCAACATTGGTCAGAGGAATCTGGGTAAATTTTTGATATTCTATTTGGGGTGAGATACCATCTATTTAGTCTTTAGAGGATATAGATGAAACCTCTAGCAGATTAGCATTTTTAGTTGCTTTTTTAGCCCAATAACAAGCAGTATTCCATTCTTTTTGTGTGATGTCCGAGTCTAATTCAGACTGCCATTTTAGATGTGATGTAAGTTTGGTAGGAACCAACTCTCCTTGGAATATGTTGTATAGCGATCTAGTCTTTTGTTCCTTCATTTCTGCTGATTGCGAAATTAGATCTAGGAGTGGAATTGGCAGTTGGGTTTTGTGCAGTTTTTCTTTTCCTAGACAGTGTGTGACTTGTGTGTATATATAGCTATCTCTATTGGGCAATTGAAATTTCTGGGAAATTTCCTGAAAGGATGCTAGCTTGTCCTGGCTGTATAAATCTTGTATGTGCTTAATGCCCTGGTTTGCCCACCTTTCTAATGAGATGCCTGGTATTAAATATTCTAATACTTGTATGGGAACTTGCAGTTCCTTGCTGGGAATTGTGTTTGGTATGGCTTTCCGCAGAGCTTTCCAACTGTCTATAGTTACCTTTATTGTGGGGGACTGTATCTCGGGGACATTTAGTGGTGTAAAGCACGCGTGAGCTATTAATAGATTATATAAGGACTTACCTGCTAATGAATGTGTTTCAATTGTGGGCCAACTAGAGTTGTTAGATTGGGTGCACCATTTCTTTATTTGTTGACTAACTATTGCTTTATGATAATTTGTCAGATTTGGGACCCCCATTCCTCCTCTTTCCCTAGTTGTTGAGAGTAATTTTGCTGCTATTCTAGGCTTTTTGTGGTTCCATATAAAATTAGAAACTAATTTTTGCAACCTAAGTATTATACTGGGTGGTAATGGGATAACAAGGGTACGGAACAAATAGAGTATTTTTGGAAGTATCATCATTTTAAATAATACCGTTCGTCCCATCCACGATGGTTCTTGTTTGGCTAGAATTTCCAATTATTTCTGCAAATCTATAATTAAAGGTTCAACATTTATGCTCGCCAGGGATTTCAGGGGGCTACATAGTTTTATCCCTAAATAGGGAACGTGATCATCCGACCATTGGAATTCGAATTCCTTTCTAATACTGTTTTTTAATTCCCGGGAGCAATTGATGCCTAGTATTTGGGATTTATTCACATTAATCTTATAGTAGGAAATTAATCCAAAATTTTGTAACGTTTTTTGAGTTTCTCTTAATGAGGTTAACACTGAGGAGAGTGTCAAAATTACGTCATCTGCGAATAATCCTAGTTTGTGTTGTCTCATCCCAGCTGATATCCCATAGATATTCGGGTTGACTCGTATGGTTTCCGCCAGCGGTTCCATGACTAATACGAAAATAAGAGGGGAAAGGGGGCATCCCTGACGGGTTCCATTTGTGATATTAAAAGGTTTTGAGCTGTATCCATTAGCTAGTACTGTGGCAGATGGGCAGGAATATAAAGCTTGTATAGCATTATAGATGGGGCCTTGGAATCCAAATTTTGTCAATACAGAAAATGCATAACCCCAATGGATCCTGTCGAACGCCTTCTCCGCATCCAAGGTGAGGAGCAGAGAAGGCGCTCGAGAAGACTCCATCTCCGAGATTAAATCAATTATACGTCTAGTTCCATCAGAGGCCTGCCTCCCTTTTGTGAAGCCCACTTGGTCGTTATGAATTAGAGTGGGTAAAATATCTAATAGTCTACAGGCGATTATTTTAGCGTAGAGTTTTGTATCACTGTTTAGCAATGATATTGGCCTAAAGTTTGGGGGAGAAGATGGGTCTTTGCCTGGTTTAGGCAGAGTTGTTATTGTGGCTTCTAACATTTCTCGCGGCATTGATCCACTTTTCATTGCTTTATTAAAAACAGAGATCATGTACGGGATTAATAGGTGGTAGAACGTTAAATAATATTCGTTTGAAAAGCCATCTGGCCCTGGGGCTTTGTGCTTTTTTAATTTTTTGATGACCGCAATGATTTCATCGGATGTAAAAGGTCTATTTAGGCTTTCTAATTGCTCCGGTGATAGGGTAGGGAGTGTTAGTTTAGATAGAAAGTCGTTGATATTTTGTTGTGTAGGTTGTGGGGTCTTGGGGTCCCTCTCTAGGTTATATAGAGACTCGTAGAAATCTCTGAATAGGTTTGCTATCTTAAGTGGGTGTGTTTCTTTGTTGGGGGGGTTTGTATTGCTATATAAAAACTTTATTTTGTTTCTGATTTTTTTCGGTTTTACTTTATTTGCCATAAGTTTACTAGGCTTATTATACGCTGTATAATATGAGGCTTTAATTGACGACATTGTTTTGTCGTAGTCTGATAAGAGAGCTGCTCTTAGTTCCTGTCTAGTTTCAGTTAGTTGCTTATGTATATTGTCTGCGTCTGTGTGTTGGGCTTCCCTTTCGAGATACTTTATTTTGTTAAGTATATCTGAGACTACCTTCTCTTTTTTCCTATTATGTTGTATCCCTATTTGAATTAGAGTCCCCCGTACTGCTACTTTGTGTGATTGCCATAAATTGAACAAATCTACTTCCAATTCTATATTGTGGTGAAAATAGTTGCTGATAGCTTGAGAGATTCTCCTCTTGTATGAGGGGAGGTTGAATATGAAGGGTTGATTGCGCCATCTGTTCTGGTTATGTATGAGGAGGGAAAAAGATAATGTAGTGAAAGTGGGTGAGTGGTCTGACCACGTTATTGTTCCTATTTCTGATTTGCTGATGTGCGGTAACGCTTCCCTATCAGCTAAACATAAGTCTATTCTAGTGAATGACTTGTGTCTATTGGAGTAAAATGTATACTCTTTTGCTGAGGAGTTTAAACACCTAAATGTATCATAGAGACCTTCTTTATGTAACCAAGACATTAGGGATGGGGGTGGCACCCTGCCCCTTCCTGTCGAATCCATCTTAGAGTCCGGGACTATATTAAAGTCACCGAAAATCAGTATTTTGCCCTTACCTTCTTTTTTAATTTTTCTCAACATTTTATTCAAGAATCTTACTTGCCCAGAGTTGGGGGCATATACATTAACTAAAGTGTAAGGGATATTGTTTATTAAGCAGACAAGGGCAAGGAACCTCCCCGCTCCATCCTTTAACACCTCTATGACTGTTAATTCTTCATCATTTTTAACTGCTATTAAAACCCCCGCCTTTTTAGTTTTTGCATTAGACATATAAACTTGTGAATAATCTTTGTTTATAAAGTGTGGGATGCATTTTATGCAACTTGCCAGTCCTTTGCAATCTCTGCTGCTCTTTGCGTTGCACGATCTGTGTTTATGTCGCTGATGGTAAGATCCCACGTTTTTAGCAGCTGTATTCCTTCTTCTGGTTTCGTCAGGACATGTGTTGTTCCTTCCCGTCTAATTATCAGTTTCAATGGGAATCCCCACTTGTAAAGAATCTCATTCTTGCGTAGTGTCATTGTTATGGGGAGAAATTTTTTCCTCGCTTGTAGTGTGGCTTGTGACAGGTCTGTGTAGACTTTTATATTTTCATAAGGTTCTGGCAATTTCTTTGCTTTTCTAGAAAGGAGCATGAGGGCATCTTTGGTATGAAAATAGTGCAGTCTTGCAATAACATCTCTTGGGAGATTCTCAGGGATCGATTTTGGTTTGGGCAATCTATGCGCTCTGTCTATGAGGCATTCTGTCAGCGGAGCTGAATGCAGAGTGGCGTGTAGGAGCTCTGTAAGGTACTCTTTTAATGCAGCCGGAGTGATGGATTCCGGGATTCCTCTGAATTTAACGTTGTTACGTCTCCCGCGGTCTTCCATGTCTGCTATCTTGAGTTTCATGGCTTCCACTTCCTCTTCCAAAGCATAGTGGGCCTCAATCAATTCATTGTGAGAGTTTGTAACGAACTGCAGGAGATTGTCTTGACCATGTCTACATGCCTAAATGCACTGAGTTGCCGCCATGTGATTGGCTGATTAGAAATTAAGTGTTAACGAGCAGTTGGACAGGTGTACCTAATAAAGTGGCCGGTGAGTGTGTGTGTATATATATATATACAGGAGGAGACTGTGGTGTCCTGTGTCTATACAGGCAGTCCCCAGGTTACGTACAAGATAGGGTCTGTAGGTTTGTTCTTAAGTTGAATTTGTATGTAAGTCAGAACTGCATACTTTATAATTGTAACTCCAGACAAATTTTTTTGGTCTCTGTGGCAATTTCATTTTAAAAATATTGGATTTAACGAGCAGTTGGACAGGTGTACCTAATAAAGTGGCCGGTGAGTGTGTGTGTATATATATATATATATATAATTTTTTTAATAGGACATTTCATCCCATATTTGTGAGGGCAGGTAGTTTAATGGGGTAAAACCTGTCTGATAAACCATAAAGGGAACAGCCGGTCGTCCAATCTGAGATAGTTGGGCAAGTGCTGAGGATAGACTATCAATCAAAGGTCCAAAAAGACATTTTGGTTGTGCCCGCCTAAAACCTTGTTTCCTGTCTTAGAGCGGACGCCTTTTGCCAGAATTCAACATGGTGGAGCCGCCGCTGATCTTTGAATGTAACCATGCCTGCTCCTGCTGGCGGAACTGCCGCAACCGGGTCGTGCAGAATGGTTTGAAGTAAGTCCATCTATTCCCTCTATACCTCTGACAGCCCTTGGCTCAGCCGAGCATGCATGTCCTCAGTGAGAAGATATTCCACTTCCAAGAGATGTCTAGAGTATTATGTCTTGTTAGAACAAAGGACTGGACATGTACAAATCCTATATATTTGGTCCCCCTTGTACACATTAGATGGATCTATTCATCTGTTGTTATCTGGTCCTGCCCCTGCTATTTTACCTTTCCCGTATGGCCCTACTCTGTGTGATAGTACACGGTAACCTCTGCTTTTCTGTAACTATATTTAACCTCTTCCTTCCCTACAGAGTTAGATTACAACTGTTCCGGACCAAAAACATGGGCTGGGGAGTGCGGTCTCTGCAGGAGATTCCTATGGGGACGTTTGTGTGCGAGTAAGTGAAGCTGTGAGACGTTGTTGTAGTCTCTGCACATTACACATGGATCCGTATAGTAGATCCCATGGCCCCGTGTGTTGCAGTATTGTGTTGCAGGCAGTGGCATAGCTCCATACATAACGTTCTCCACCAGGTGGGCTCAGTGCACGTCTGTCCTACACATTGCCTGCAGACAGGATTTTCTGCCCTGTTTAAGCACTGAAGGAATTTATCTGCACAATGGAAAACACATTCACTGCAATCTGTCAGGACCCGGCTACAAGTCTCTTATATTACGTGCAGTCTGCCGGGGCTTTAAGGGAGTATTACTGTCTTATAGCAAATCCACAGGATGTGAGAGCTGCACTTACTCCAGGACACTTATATAGTGGTAACATGTCCACACACATAGCACCCTCACTCACTATTCTTCTGTCTTCTCACCAGGTACGTGGGAGAACTGATCTCCGATTCAGAGGCCGATGTACGTGAGGATGACACCTATTTGTTTGATCTGGACAATAAGGTGAGGCTCTTGGCAGATGATAATGTGTGATGAAAGGTGCAAGTTGTGCACAAAAATAAGCAACTTTTGTCACAGTTTTACCCATTGCAGTCTTATTGAGGCTTTAACATATGGTAATCAAGTATCATAGACCCAATCATTAGGTGCCACAGAGGTAATCATGTAAATGAAGGGTTGCCCAGCCACTCGTATGAACAATCATGGTGCCCCCATCTAAAGAATTGGGGTAACATGCTGATGGGTGGGGGACCTACAAGATTGGGATGGTCTGTTGTACCCCAGATATACAGTCCTCTGAGGTCATGGGTGCAGGTTACGCTCCTCTGTGAGTGACACCTGATGGGAGTGATCATGACTAAGGTTCTGTCTCCTGTTCTCCCGTCTTTAGCGTTTGATCACTCGGTGCATCATTTCCAGGAATGTTTTTGCAATGCTCGCACACACACGTCTACATTCTGGGAAAACGCGGCGAGTGGTCCGAGCTTGTATCAGACTGGCGGGTGCTGGGCAAGGTACTCTAAGCCTCTACACTCGACCGCCCTCACCCAACCACTTTAATTGTGCGCCTTTGGCATCGGCCGTCCATTAGACATCATTATGATGGTGCCCGGAGGGCAGGGCCAGCTCCTTTAATGCATCTTTCTGCTCGGGGACCCGTTGTGGCTGGAATTAGCAGCGGTAATTAAAGTTGGCTTGTGCATATGATGAGAAGAAAGGAGAAGCCCTCCACCTCCTCCTCCGCTGCTTCCCCAGGACATGAGGAGACCAGGCAGCTCCTCCTCAGACATCGGTGGCCTCATTTGGGTGGTTGCACTAGAGGCTCATTCCTCACCTTATAACATCTTTATTGACGGCTCATTGCACTCCCAAAAATCCAATTTGTACCTTGCTAGGTAACAAGGGGTGTTAACAACAAATCAATGGAGCCGGGTGTCTGCTGCTTGCAATGCATTGTGGGTTGAGAGCAGGGGCCCCGGGTGCCAGCACCACTAAAGCAATTTATACCATGTGACTTCCAGCTCGCACGAGCCGCTTCCTGTTACTCATAATGTGATTAATCTCATCCCTGTAAAGTGTATCAAGAACGTCTCAGCTTCTTCATGCGCTAAGAGGATTCGTTCCTTGACTGGAGTCAAGGAGTTGCCAAAGAGGCACAAGCAGTTGCCAGTCCTCCTCTCCGGATGACCCCCGTCTTATTATCCGTGTCTTGTCTTACAGGATGGAGAAGTCTATTGCATTGATGCTCGATTCTACGGCAACATCAGCCGCTTCATCAACCACCTGTGCGAGCCCAACCTGCTTCCCGTCCGGGTGTTCATGTCCCACCAAGACCTGCGCTTCCCCCGCATCGCCTTCTTCAGCAGCAGACAGATCCGAGCAGGAGAACAGATCGGGTGAGAATATCACATTCAGTACTTGATTGTGGGAAAGCTGGGTGAAGCCCACTGAACACCCAGCTTTCCCACAGTGCTATGACCAATCCATGTATTGCCACATAACATGGCGGAGCAGAAGGGAGCGATAGACGTAGGTACAACCCAGTGGAAAGCCTCAGTATCTGGTGATACATTATAGAAATACCTCTCCTTAAAGAGAACCTGTCAGCAGGGTTTACACCACTAAACTACCAGCCCCTCAGGTAAGGGATGAAATGTCTGTTCTTGTATACCTTCTTTTATGTGACATCTCATCCATTTACCTATATCTACTCCAAAGAAAATCAAACATGATGCATACACTTTCTGTGTCATATTAAAGATAAGAATCTCATCTTTCTGCTAACATCAGGTTTATAGTCCTGTGTACTATACAACTGGACACACAGGCCCCATGTTTCACATGAGTTTAGTGGTTACATGGGAAATATCCCTTCAGGAGCCCCTACCTTCTGTTCTGTAGCATGTAGACACATAGTCCTGGTGTCATATTAAAGATAAGATCACATCAGTAAGTAACAGAACCTAATTAATCACTCGTTATGTAACAGAACCGGAAATACCGCCAGCTAAACGCATAGTTGGGAATACAAGCTGCAGATAAAGGTCCAGGTTCTGACTATTTTCTAACTTCCTGTATGTCCAGGTCTGTAGCTCGCAGGACTGAAAGATTAGATTCTTATATTTAATATGACCCAAGAAGCTTGAGAAGAGTCGTATTTGCCTGACTTTGAGGGAGATGGGAGTCTGGCAGGTCCATACAGTGGGGTCCGCACTTCTCACACTTTGTCTCTCTCCTCGTTAGGTTTGATTATGGCGATCGCTTCTGGGACATTAAGGGCAAGGTGTTCAGCTGTCGCTGTGGCTCCCCGAAGTGCAAGCACTCGGCGATGAAAGTGTCCCCTCCGTGCCAGCCAGCGACCCCTCCAGAAGCCCCCCAGGAGAACGGGCTACCAGACACCAGCTCCACCACTGCGCACAGCCTCTGCTGAGAAGATAGGAACAGCCTCACCTACTCTTCCCCCTTCACCCACCATTCTTCTGTAGGGACCCTGGACCAGGTGCCCAAATCCTATCAATGGAGCTGGATGTCGCCCACTGACGGTGAAGTCTTCTGACTACAGGGAGACGTCTCACAGACTCCTTCACTCGTTTTCTATTTTCTAAGCATTCACAGACTTGGGGTTGACCCTTTCCTTGCCAGAGCGTGGCACACAAGGAGTTAACAAGTGAAAAGTATTTTTACCCCACCACTTCCCCAAAGGGTGGGGGGGAATCGTTGTATTAACCCTCTGTCACTCGAGTCGCACATATGATGTCTTCTCTGGTTGTGCCGCCATCAAGGGCTAAAAGGGACTGACCAGTGAGAGAAAGAGGACCACAGGTACTGTTCTTCCAAAAATAAAACCCCTTGAACGGAGGCCGACTTATATACACCTCCCCCAAAATACCCTGACCTGGAGCATAGGGCCTACTCACCGAAAATGTCTGGGTTGTATTTGATCTGCTGATCTCTCCAGTTTATGTCGGAAGCAAAAACGCTTTTCCAAAAACAGCGCCACTCCTTGCCCATAGGCCGTGTTTGGTATTGCAAATACCGGATGCAGACCCATGGTTAAGAGTGCATTCAAAAAAGATGACCCTTTATCATATCTCGGATGATCCCTTTAAGTCAGGTGGTGTTTTGGGTGGGGGGGCATTTCAGGTCACGGAGTGAAGCAACGCCGCAAAATTTTCCCCATTGAACAAATTTTCGGTTTGTGTAGCAATGCAAAAGGAATTCTGGACCGTCCCTCCGTTTCCTGCTTGGAAATGTTCAAATGTATGGACAAATGGGCGTGTCTCTCCTGTGTCTGACTTTGTCAGATGATTGGACAGTATCGCACCATACAAGGACACACCCCTTGCTGTCAATTTAGTTTTCCATTTCTAGGAGGAATAACAGAGGGACAGGACAACACACAGTTATAAGGAAAGATGTTTCAAGATTGCAAGTTTTTACTAAGACCTGTCCGGACCGGTGAATGACGCTGCAGGACTCCGAGGGGCGCGGTTTGTTTAATACAATTTGTAAAGGTTACCCCAAATCTGTGTCTATCCATCCATGTATGTAGGTTCTTGTGCTGCCCCCTCCTCTTATACTGACAGTATTTTCTACATCCTGAACATCGATGGTTACAACATCTAAGACGGACCCGTCGCTGTGTCCTGCGGCTCCTAAAGGGTTAATAGTGCGAGCGAGACCATGGTTCCCCCTCCTCACAAGTTTGGGTCAGAGAGACTGTAAAGCCTCAACATGGCAGCGGGCAGAACCAGCCGATCCGGACTTACGCAAATAGAAACGGCGAGCGATTTGTGGCGAGAGCGGAAGCGTCTTGTATTTTCCATGCAATGAATTCCTACGACGTGGATCTTTTTACGACAAAAAAACAAAACAAAAACTTACAAAAAAAAAAAGTTTGGAAGTTCCAGAGATTTAAAAGGTGCTGAATCCCCCCCATTCCCCCCATCCCCTGATTTCTATACAGATTCCCTATCAGTTGTACCATAACAGAATTCTGATTTTAGGAGAAATTGCCAGAAAGCAGAACTTTTTTTTTTTTTTTAAGAAAAAAAATTATTTGAAAACCGCAAAAAAAAAAAAGTTAGTTGAAGCGAAGCGTAGTGTGAATAAAGTTCTTCTTTTTGTATTTTATGTTTGTTTTTTTCCTTTTAAAATAATAAAAAAAACCACCACACAACCTGCCGCCGTTTCCCGTGGATTTTTAATTTTTTTTTTTAAGATTTAGTGCAGCTACCGGGTGCTCCCTGTTTTATCATGGATTGTACGTGCCCCTCCCCCCGGTATTTGCCAACATCCAGTCTTCATTTCCTGTTTTGTTTTCAGAAAAAAAAAAACAATAAAAACATTCTTTAAATCTGAGCGTGGACGTTCTCTTCCGAGGCCGCTAGAAGGGGGAGGGGGTGACTGCCGCTCCGGCTCCCACCTCCTCCTATAATCGGGAGTTAAAGGGGCGGCGGTGTGCCTTTAAATGGAATCGCCATGACACGACTAAGCTCACAGCAGTTTTTAACCTGCGGCTCACTACAACTCCCAGCAGGTAGTCAGGGCAAGGGACTACATTGAGGTTTGCCCATTTTTTGGAACAGGGGGTGGTTGTTTCATAAATACATCAGATGGTAACACCCCAAATATTGTCCCTATAAAGGGGTTGAAAAACATAGCAGCTTTCTTCAGGAAAACAGCGCCACGCCTCACCATGGTTTGTGCTGGTATTGCAACTTAGCTCCATTCATCTCTATGTAGTTGCAATACCGGAACAAACCATGGTCAGGTGTGGCGCTGTTTTCGGAAGAAAGAAGCCTTGTGTTTCAAATACTCTTCAGTTTTCCCTTTAAAGTGCAACACCCAGAGGAGGGACGCGTTCGGAAGTGTAAGGCAACAGGTGGGGGCGCTGTTGCATTGGTCTTTGCTGTAATGGACGTGTTGGAAATGTGGTACTGCAAGTGGCTTAGATGTGTTCTGCAGTATCTTATATTGCAGTTCATCATCACAACCTGTGCTCATCGGGGGGCGCTGTTGCTTCCCCGGCCTTGTGGTATCGCGTCCAATCATTACTTGGAAAGGGGATGCAATACCAAGCACAGCCACTATACAATGTACAGCAGATGCAATACCAAGCACAGCCACTATACAATGTACAGCAGTGACGGGCCAGGTGTTATATAAAGTGATGATTGTTATATGATCAGTGGCCCAGGATACGAGGAGGATAACCAGAGAATGTGGGCCGGATATTGTGGGGCGAGGAGGAGGAGGAGGTTTTATTGGCGATAAGTCGCGGAGGATTCGCCGTCCTGTTTGTATCTTTCCTGTGACCCATTAAGAGGTTTCAGTAGCTGCTCAGCTAAAAGCTTTTCCAGAGTATTTGCTGGAACGTGTCCCCAGGGTGCTGTTCCTGCCGTCTGCGTGGAATCCGGTATTGTCTGTAGGTATGTAGCGCGCCCGCCATGCACCATTCTCCTATGAAATGCAAACGGCCATGAAATCCACGGATCGCCAACATGGCGGAAGACCATATCCGTATGATTGGTGACAATGTGACCACATGTGACATGGTAAGCGATATATCCATCCACTCTCATCTGCTGATGGTCCATACTCTATACAGGAGGCCCCCAATGCATATAATAAAGTAAAAGAAGAGTTGTGACACTGTGCTGCCAGAGGGGGCGCTGTCCGCAATGTGAAACCATAGCCTGACCTCAGGGAAGCCGTGTCATCTGTCCAGGTGCATCCGTTTTTTTCTTCATCCAGGATGATCACCAATTCATAGCTTCCAGGTCCAAATGCAAAATATATACTAAGCCCCCCACCTTAAAGGGGTTGTCCAGTCACAAGTTATCTTGCTGATCATGGAGGTTCCATTGTTGAGACCCCCGTGGATCATAAGATCAGGAAGTCCGTTGTATCCTAGATGAATGGATGTGTGCGCTGCTGCTGCTACATTGTCTATGGCTTCTGGCTATAGAGATCGATGGAGACCCCCACCGATCAGCAAGTGACCGCCCACCCCCACCCCCCTAATCCATCGGATTGGTGACCACAACCTCTTGTATGTGTAAACGGTATCACCGCTCAGCCTGATTTACTTCACTAGATACAAAAGCGATGATGCCAAATACATGGTAGCAGCAGGACTGTGTAAAATGTAAGTTGTAGCTATAATCCAGCATTGTTGGTTGGCCAAGTGTCCTCACACTGCTTTGCTCTTGGATCTCTGTATTGTATAGATCTTCTTGCAACACCCCTGCCGATGCATATGGTGGGTAGTTGTTGTGAATAGCGCCCTCTCCAGTTAGGGGCTTCCTAGGGAGACTGATCACCTCTCTAGGTGGTCTCCAAAAGTGGGGAACAGAGTAATTGCAGCTGGAAACCATTTCCTGGGAGGGAAAAAGTTAACATACCAATTGTCTGTAACCAATGATCTGATGTCTTCTAATAGTAAAGCAAGCTTGAAGCTGATTGGAGGGTGCTGCCACCTCTCTAGGGGGTGGGAGCACATGGTCAGTCTGAGGGTTTGAGAAGTACTGTGTGCAGATCCTACAGAGCTGCCATCCAGACCCACTACCAGGAAGCAGCGGTGTCTCAGACCTGTTGCTTGACTCCCTGGGGACAATAGCAGAGCACAGAGCACAGCAGTGTGAGGCCCTGATTTGACCCTGAAGTGAGTGCATGACCAGGATGCAATATGGCCGGATCCCTTCTATTCTTCACCCCCTGGTATGATGTGAGCGCGTGATGCGTGTAACTACCCATCATCATCATCCGGGCTGCATAATTGTATCACGCCGCAGCAGATACATAGTAACAACGTAGATAAGGCCGGAGAATTACTGGCCTGGAACATGACATGACGAGAAATCACCCGTGTGGGAATGAAGCCGCCTCATAGCTGAACCTTCAGCACATCCCACAGGGGGGAAGCTCATGTCTTAAAGGGGAACTCTACCTACACTGTCACTTTCCAATACCACAACATCACCTGTATGTGTGTATCCGAGTCACTGACAACAGACTGTGACCAGGAATAGAGTTGTCAGAGCTCCTCCTGCCACCCATGTAGTGGGGTCCTAGGGTCTGACAACACTATACCTGCTCACTCCCTGTTGTCAGGAGGAAAGGGGAGAGGCCCATACACAGATCAGATAATGGCACTAACTCATGGCTGCAGGTTATATATTAGATGCACAGTGTATCTACCTTCAAGGACCTCTGAGTACTCCAAAGGTCCTGAAGGGGCAGCAGTACATCAGAGAGGAGACACAGGAGATGAGTGAGGGATGTATGATAATGGATGGTGCCTGTATGTCTCCTTTGTGACTACTATCCTAGCATGTACTCAGCACAGTACTACTACTCCTATCCTGTATATATGGGCACAGCACAGTACTACTACTCCTATCCAGTATATATGGGCACAGCACAGTACTACTACTCCTATCCTGTATATATGAGCACAGCACTACTACTCCTACCCTGTATGTATGGGCACAGCACAGTACTACTACTCCTATCCAGTATATATGAGCACAGCACAGTACTACTACTCCTACCCTGTATGTATGGGCACAGCACAGTACTACTACTCCTATCCAGTATATATGAGAACAGCACAGTACTACTGCTCCTATCCTGTATATATGGGCACAGCACAGCACTACTACTCCTATCCTGTATATGGGCACAGCACAGTACTACTACTCCTACCCTGTATATATGGGCACAGCACAGTACTACTACTCCTATCCTGTATATATGGGCACAGCACAGTACTACTACTCCTATCCTGTATATATGGGCACAGCACACTACTACTACTCCTATCCTGTATATATGGGCACAGCACTCTACTACTACTCCTACCCTGTATATATGGGCACAGCACAGTACTACTACTCCTACCCTGTACATATGGGCACAGCACAGTACTACTACTCCTATCCAGTATATATGAGCACAGCACAGTACTACTGCTCCTATCCTGTATATATGGGCACAGCACAGCACTACTAATCCTATCCTGTATATGGGCACGGCACAGTACTACTACTCCTACCCTGTATATATGGGCACAGCACAGTACTACTACTCCTATCCTGTATATATGGGCACAGCACAGTACTACTACTACTACTACTACTCCTACCCTGTATATATGGCACAGCACAGTACTACTACTACTACTACTACTCCTACCCTGTATATATGGGCACAGCACAGTACTACTACTACTACTCCTACCCTGTATATATGGCACAGCACAGTACTACTACTCCGCTGTATATATGGGCACAGCACAGTACTACTACTCCTATCCTGTATATATGGCTGCTGAGCAGTACTACTACTCCTATCCAGCACAGAATAATATGGGCAGTGGTTGTGCCCCCTATGCTGGTCCATGATCTGGATGAGATGATGGGACTGGAGGCCGTTCTATTAGTCGGGTTATTGTACATGTGAGCCGGGGCCGCTCGCTCATACTTGTGCTCGCTCAGGGTAAGTGCTCCCATGTGACACCGCTCAGCGGTTCTGATTGACTTCTATGTGAGGTTCTGGACACCTTCTTAACGCTACGTTTAATTACCTACAGAGTGCAAAGGTCAGAGCAGGCGATTGATGCTGACACATTGGGGTGGGGACGGGGGTGACACGGCTTCATATACACCCAGCGCCTCCATGTAGGAGTGACCCGATGTGCTGTGATACTGGAGAGAAGCCAGACCCCCACCCAATCCTAATAACTAAGTGGTGACCCCCATTATTAAGATAGTGGGGAGCCAAATGAGGCGCATTTACCATCAGCAAGCACCAAGATTGACAGATGACAAGGCTCCTCAATAGCGCCCCCTTAAGGGGAGGAGCAGACAAGGGAGGCCATACCATAGGCACCTACACATAGCTACTATCTATCAGATTACATGGGAGAGGTTGTGATTGTATGAAGTCACTTAAAGGGGCGCTCCATTCAGAACAATGCATGAGTATCTACAGCAGGCCACCATGATGACCCCCGGGGAGGAGTGAAAGGGTTACATGAGAGCTTCCCTTTTCCTCCTGGGAACAGGATTTGGGCTGAGACGTGCCATACATCCTCTGTTGAGTGGTAGATAGGTCCCTGTATCGCCCGCAGTAGGAGACGCGGCTCCCGTCCCTACAAGATGCTGAGAAAACTGATCCGTCCCTCCGGCTGGAAAGAAACCAAATCTTCTGTGGAGTACGGTGAGTGTCCCGGCAGACAAGGGGTGTCCTCCCCCCAAAAAAAAGCTGAGTGACAAGGACTGTGGTCGCCATCATAGCTAAAAATTACAGGTGCCAAGCACAGCTACAATCCACATTCAGGAGCCTGGGAAAGCTGGGTGACAATCAGCATATCAGCTATTTTGATTTCTCATCTGTGTTTGCAGTGCTCGATTATTTCTGTCTGTCCCATACACTTTAAATTGAACAACACTATAAACATGTAACCATTGGGCAACCACTAGGGGGAGCTCACTGCATACATGAACTCAAAGCAGCTGTATACATCAGTATGCAATATGCTCCCCCTTGTGGTGGCTGCAATCAGTTAGTCAATATAAGTTTAAGCTATAGGTTGTCCCTAGAGAGATGAGTAATCATACCTTTGTGTATATTAATAGTAGCAGCAGGACTGTGAAATATAGATTTAACATCTCCAAATGCTATGGGGTGTGTCCTCACACTGCTGTGCTCTGTGCTTTCTGCAGTCAGTGTTAGGTATGGTCTCTGAAGAAATGTGTAATGATACCTTTGTCTATGTAGTTAGTAGCATCAGGACTGTAAAATATAGCTTTATATAGCACAATTGCTCTGGGGACATGTCCTCACACTGCTGTGCTCTGTACTATATGCAGACAGTGTTAGGTATTGTCTATGGACAGATGTGTAGTCATACCTGTGTGACTGTTGTTAGTAGCAGCAGGACTGTGACATGTGTATATATATATTACAGGATTGTGCTCTGTGGACTTGTCCTCACACTGCTGTGCTCTGTACTCCATGCAGACAGAGTCAGGTATTGTCTTTGGATGGATGTGTAGTCATACCTTTGTGTCTGTTGTTAGTAGCAGCAGGACTGTGACATGTGTATATATATATTACAGGATTGTGCTCTGTGGACTTTTCCTCACACTGCTGTGCTCTGTACTATATGCAGACAGTGTTAGGTATTGCCTACGGACAGATGTGCAGTCATACCTGTGTGTCTGTTGTTAGTAGCAGCAGGACTGTGACATACATATATATTCCAGGATTGTGCTCTGTGGACTTGTCCTCACACTGCTGTGCTCTGTACTCTATGCAGACAGTGTTGGGTATTGTCTATGGATGGATGTGTAGTCATACCTTTGTGTCTGTTGTTAGTAGCAGCAGGACTGTGACATACATATATATCCCAGCATTGTGCTCTGGGGGTGTGTCCTCACACTGCTGTGCTCTTAGTTCTCTGCATTGAGCTGCTGAATAGTGGAGCCACGTTGGGAATCTGCCATGAGGATGCCATTTTGAACTAGGAAATGGGACCAATTTTATCTGGGGTCTGTTTAAGGGGGTTTCCCTGTAATTCAGTCTACATTGCGACCTGAGTGTGGCGCCACCTCATGGTTATCAGTGGTACTGTGAGTAATATAAGTTTAGGCTTCCTAGTAATTGGAGCACTAAATGGTGTTCAGGGCACTGACTGATGATCTATAGTGATACAGATGGGGCAGAGGCTGATGACGGGGACTGTATCGGGAATATTTGCATTCATCATAAAGGTAATTACAAGAATTTATGGTTTAATTATTTCCACTGTGAGGGACGACTTATTAATGTGGGATTCAATTGATTTCACTTCAAGGAAAAAATATGTGCGACTTCAAAGAGAATTGTAAAAATTACAGGAAAGTTACAAGAAAACTGATCAGATGTAATAAGGTGGAAGTATCATAGACTCGTAATAAGCCCAATATTATATAATATAATAGACACGTAATAAGCCGTATATAATATATGTAATAGTGTAATAAGCCGTATATAATATATATATAATAGACACGTAATAAGCCGTATATAATATATATAATAGTTATCCCAAACTTTCCTCTGAGGTGTCGACACTTGTCCTCGAGCTTCATCAACCAGTACTTTGGTTTGACTTATTATGGATATAAGGTCTTATGGATGGACCTCTAAAGGCTAGCATCATTCGTTTTATGAAAGTCTCAGATGCTGGTTGCTTGATGATGGGATTCTGAAGGGGTCAGACTCACCCGTCCCGGCTATTGTTGTTTTAGTCCTTAAGGCTGAAGACTATCAGACCGCGTGGTCTTTGCTGTCTGGGCTTGCAGCTCGGAGATGTCGTCTGCCTTGTTTGGTCAGGCGCATTTTATGTCTCCGTAACGGACTGGCGGGCCCGGGTCTCGGATCCTCCCGGCTCTTCCTTGCACGTGCGCCGCATTCGGAGATGGAAGCTTCTGCCTTATTGGGGGCTCTGCAAAATGATGACGGTGGTTGGAGATACGCTGTACCCTTTCCTCGCGTGTTGATTCCGCGGCGCGCATTGTGTGGATCCCTGCGGGCTGTTCCCTTGCCGAGAGAAGTCGGTAAGACAGTTTGTGCCACTTTTTGTGAGTCTTGGCGTGTTCATCCTACCTCCGACAGGCTACAGAGACTTTCTGAGATATTCCTATCGGCTCTGGTTGACCTTAGCGCTTGTTACGGCGCGAAGTCGCCGAGCTCAACCGTTGCTCCTCGAGCTAACTCCTTCCGCCACCACACCTGTCACCCTTTTTTTTTCCCTCCCCTCTGGACGTCACCCGACGACTATCCTGCTCTTTTGAGTTTCACCATACCATCTGAACACCTGCGCCTCTTCAACCAGTACTTTGGTTTGATTATTTATGGATATAAAGTCTTTATGAATGGACCCTCTAAAGGCTAGCATCATTCGTTTTATAAAAGTCTCAGATGCTGGTTGCTCTGATGATGGGAATTCCTGCAAGGGGTCAGACTCACCCGTCCCGGCTATTGTTGTTTCTAGCTCCCTTTCAGGCTGCGAATCCGACCAGCGTGGTCTTTGCTTGTCTGGGCTGCAGCTCGGAGATGTCGTCTGCCTTGTTTGGTCAGGCGCCATTTTATGTCTCCCGCTACCGGACTGGCGCGGCCCGGGTCTCGGATCCTCCGGCTCTTCCTCTGCAACGTGCGCCGCATTCGGAGATGGTAAGCTTTCCTGCCTTATTGGGGAGCTCGCAAATGATGAGGTGGTTGGAGATACCGCTTTACCCCTTTCCTCCTCGTGTCTGATTCCCGCGGCGCCATCTTGTGTGGATCCCTGCGGGCTGTTCCTTGCCGAGAAGAAGTCGGTAAGACGTTTGGGGCCACTTTTTGTGAGTCTTTTGCGTGTCATCATACCTCCGACAGCTACAGAGACTTTCTGAGATTATTTCCCTGCTCGGTGTTGCTTTCTTTAGTCGCTTTTTAGGCCGCGAAGTCGGAGCTCAGAGCTACACGTCTGCTCTCGAGCTCATCCAGGCCACGCCCCTTTCACACACAACCATCTCTAGGGTTTACAGAGAATGGTCAGAAAAAGAAAAAACATCCAGTGAGCGGCAGTTTCTGAAATACTCAGACCAGCCCTTCTGGCACCAACAACCATGCCACGTTCAAAGGCATCAAATCACCTTTCATCCCCATACTGATGCTCGGTTTGAACTGCAGGAGATTGTCTTGACCATGTCTACATGCCTAAATGCACTGAGTTGCCGCCATGTGATTGGCTGATTAGAAATGAAGTGTTAACGAGCAGTTGGACAGGTGTACCTAATAAAGTGGCCGGTGAGTGTGTGTATATGTATGTATATATATATATATATATATATATGTACACCCAGGCGCCATTGTACTGTAAGTGATTGCGGTATCTTTAAGGGCAAGAGCTGGAGACATCTAGGGGTGAATTCCTCACAGCTGGAGGAGTTATGCCGGATGAAGAAGAGATCCCAGACTACAGGGGGCGCTATAGGGGCTGTAATGAAGAAGACAGTAGTGGTAATGGTAGCGGTATGGTGTTGTTATGATGTAGTGGTAGTGGTGTGGCTGTATTATTCAGTCATGATGCAGTGGTAATGGTAGTATTTTGATAGTATTGTTCAGTCATGATGTAGGGATAATGGTACTGGTGTGGTGGTATTAGTCAGTCATGATGCAGGGTAATGGTAGCGGTGCGGTGGTATTATTCAGTCATGATGCAGTGGTAATGGTAGCGGTGTGGTGGTATTATTCAGTCATGATGCAGGTGTTAATGTTTACGGTGGCGTGGTATTATTCCATTTCAGATGCATGTGTAATGGTAGCGGGGTGGTGGTATTATTCAGGTCATGATGCAAGGGGTAATGGTGTAAGCATCGTCAGTGCGGGGGGGTAGGTATTCAGTTCACATGATGCAGGGGATAAATTGTAGTAGCAGTGTGGTGTATATTTATTCAGATCAGTCCCAATGATTTGCAGGGGTTATGTAGGGTGTGTGGTATTATTAGTCTCCCATCATGATGCAAGGTAATAGGTTATTGGTGGTGGTATTATTATTCACAGCATCTGTCAGGTTCCATGATGCGACAGTGGTACATGTTATTGGTGTTGTTGGTATTATTCAGTCCAGGAATCTGGGGAATGGGGATTGGTGGTGGGTTATTCTTCAGTCATGATCATTTCGTGGTGTAAAGGTAGTGGTGTGGTGGTATTATTCATTCATGAATCGTCATTCGATAATGGTTAAAGCGGTATGGTTGGTTATTATTTCGATGTGTAGTGCAGTATAGCGCAGTGGGAATGTGTAGCCGGGGTGTGTCCTGTGGGTATTTATTTATTGTCTGCAGTCCAGGATGCAGCTGGGTAAAGTTGGTAGTGGTGTGGTTGATATTAATTCAGCATGATGCCAGGTGTCATGGGTAGTGTGTGGTGGATATAGATTCAGTCATGATGCCAGGAGTAATGGTTAGTGGTGGGTGATACGTGTATTCAGTCAATGAGGCAAGGTGTGTAATGGTAAAGTCGGTGGGTGGCTTGGTATTTAATTGCCAGTCATTGAATGCAGTGGGGAGGGTAGCGGTCTGTGTGCGCGTGATATGATATTTTATTCAGCCTGCATGGGATGTAGGGTAAAGGGGAGCGTTGTGGGTGGTATCATCTCATTTCAGGGTCATGATGCAGGCGGTATGGTAAGGGGGTGTGGTTTGGTATTATGTATCATATGGCAGGTTGTATGTTTAGTCCAACGGGTGGTGATGGTATTATTCCTGTCCCTGATGCCGTGGTTAATGGTTTAGTGGTGTGGTGAGATTTATTCAGTCCATGATGCCAGGGGTAATGGTAGTGGTGGTGGATTATTCAGTCATGAGGTGCCGTGGTAATGTTACGGTGTGTGGTAATCTATTTCAGTTCACTGAGAGATGAGATGTTATGGTAGCGGTGTGGTGATATTATTCCGTCTGCAGTATGGGTAAATGGGGAGCGTTTGTGTGGTATTTATTTAGAAAGCATGATCCAGTTGCGTAATGTAGCTGTGGGTGAAGGGAGTATCTAATTTCGGTCTCATGGGATTGCAGTGGTATGGTAGCGGTGTGGTTGGTATTAAAGTAGCCACGGTGTGGCAGGAGGCAGGGGAATGGTAGCGGTGGTGGATGGTATTAAATTTCAGTCATGCTGCATGGCTAATGCCGGTTCCGGTATGTCAGTGCATATATGTGGGAGCAAGTGCAGGCAATTGGGTGGTGAGGGGTTATCACATTTGAATTATACGTGGAGGTAAAGGGTGTCAGTGTGCCAGTGGGAATATATATGCTATATCTTGGATGCACAGTGGTGTGGTCGGGTGGGGGGGGATGAGGGTAGAAATCATGTATGTCGGGGCAACAGTGTGATCAGTTGGGGTGTGAGGGGTATAAATGATGTAAAGTGGAGCACAGTGTGGGCCAGTTTGTGGTGAGGGTCGTGTGAGGATTATGTAGGATGATGCTGACCATGTTTGTTTTATAAACCCACAGAGATGATTCATGATGGAGAAATCTGGAAGATCAGACAGAAGGGAGAGACAACATCAGGACGTCACCTGTAAGTTCATGTGATGACACTGGCGGCTTCGGTCTCTGTGCAGGTACTGTACCTACTACTTATATGGTCACTATAATGTGGTTTAATAATACTGGTCTGTGAATGGTAGTTATTCAATCATTATGTAGTGGTAATAATCATGATTTTTATTGTTATTATTTGGGGGCCTGTAACAAGGTGTCATTAGGGGATATTTGTCCCTTTGGCCGCCACTCGTGTTATTTGTTTGTGTATAAACTGATAATAATCATGCATAAATGGAGTATATAGTTGGTAAATTATTGGTAATACTGGTCTGTGTATAGAGTCTTGTGCTCATTATCCGGATGTTGGTATTATCTTCATGTTGTGGTGATGCTGTGCTGCAGTTTGGAAATGGTAGCGCTATTGTCTGGTATATTGGTCTTATGGCTTAAACTGGTTACAGTATTGTGGTGCCATTATTTGGTAATAGGCGGGAGTGTTTTTTGATTTGTCATGGATCAAAATTTCAATTGGTTTAGTAAATGTAGGAATTTATGAACCAATTGAAACTAAAGATACCAATGTTTCTGATTTTTTAGAGCTTAGGCTGATATTTGAAACACTATAACTATCTGGTATCTTTTTTTTTTCACAAACATTGTTGTGGGAGGGGTCCCTGCATCGGCTGCCGAGCTAGGGGGCCCCATCCTAAATGAGGTGCTCCATACTGCTTGGACCCTTCATCTGGCCCTGATTGTAGAGACCAGATGTGTAGCTAGTGGTGCCAGCAGTGGCAACTTGAAGCTGATGGGCCTCAGTACAAATTCTGAGCCAGGGCCTGACTATAATGTATGGATTATAGTATTAGTCTTCTCATATGGGAAAGTGACACCTTTTGGGCCCCCTTATCCTCTAGGGCCCGGTTGTGACTGCACCATCTGCACCCCCTCTAGTTTCGCCCCTGGGTGTTAGCAGAAGGGGGATAAATAATATATCCACAATGAATAATGCCACCACTCTGAAGTATAACCTGTACTGTATAGTGACAACACTGAATAACACCCCCAGATTGACGATGGCCCCAACACAAAAAATCCCCCCCCCCCACGCTAAGTAATGATCCCAGATTAAAGTCTCCTGCACTCTGTATAATTAAAACAAAAGATAATTCTTACCTCTCTTCTCTCCTGACTTTTTATCATCTTAGTCTGCAGTAAGAGGAGCAATGACATCACTACATCACACCTTCTGCTCTAGGCCACCGTAGTGATGTCATCGCCTCCTGCAGGACTCCCAGTCACAGCTCTGCAGTGATGCAAAGAGCCGACAGCAGATAGACATGAAACAGGGGAAACAGAATTGTGGGGCAGATTTACTTACCCGGTCCATTCGCGATCCAGCGTCGCGTTCTCTGCGCTGGATTCGGGTCCGGCCGGGATTTATTAAGGTAGTTCCTCCGATGTCCACCAGGTGGCGCTGCTGCACTGAAGTTCCCTGGAACGCACTGGAATACACCGAGCCGGGATGAGTGAAGGTAAGTGCAAGCTCCGCAACACATATTTCTTTTAAAATGCGGCGGTTTTTCCGAATCCGTCGGGTTTTCGTTCGGCCACACCCCCCGATTTCCGTCGCGTGCATGCCGGTGCCGATGCGCCACAATCCGATTGCCAAAATCCCGGGGCAATTCAGGGGAAAACGGCGCAAATCGGAAATATTCGGGTAACACGTCGATAAAACCCCCTGTGTGCACTGACCCAGAGACATTTACTCACATTTACTAAGAATGTCGGAAACTGCACTAAAAAATCTGTCGCTTCCCTGCGCTGGCCCAACAGAGTTTACCATTTTTTTTGTGGTGCACATTTTTGTGGTGCACAGCCCGACTCAGCGCCGAAAGCCCCCTCATTTGTGTCCCATGGTGGCCTATGCAGCTGCGCCACAAAACTGTTGAATGCAACACAATTTAGAAAAGATTTCCAGCGCAACATCTCCCACGGTCTAAAACTTGCTTTTATTGGTGCATCAGTACATCGGGTATATTTACAGTAAAGATAAAGCGATCAACGCGTTTCGGCTATGCAGCCTTAGTCATGATCTAATTAAACAGGTAGAATCTAACACTTTATATAAAACTAACAAAGATGGTCACATGACCGAATTTGTGAGACAAAGAGGGAGGGGAAAAAGTTTAACCCTTCACAAAAAAAGAAAGACATACTGCAAGTGCCTAACATGAGACATCACATACAGGCAAAGATACAAAACAGGAAAGATGAACTTTACAAGATGAGTGTTATATATCTAGATAAGACATACAGGTAAGGTACAACATATTTCTTTTTAATAAATGGTTATCAAGTCATGTCTATGATTCATACCTTTTGGTTGTCTAGTATCGAGAACGAAAATCCAATAGGATTCTCTATTCAGAAGCTTTTTCTGCAAGTCTCCACCTCTGACTGGTTTGGAGACCTTTTCAATGCCTGTCCATCTAAAACTAGAGATGTCGCCTTTATGGACATCTCTAAAGTGACGGGTGAGGGAGGTAATGAGTTAAATGAGTTGTTGGTAACATCAGAGATATGTCGTCTTATACGTACTTTGGCCGGACAAGTAGTACATCCTACATATTGTACTCTACAAGTTATGCAGGATGCCAGGTAGATGATATAGGAAGTGTTACAATTGATATATGATTTTATGTGGTGCGTGCGCAGTGTCCCATACGAGGTAAAAGAGTCACCTCGCATGATGAATTCACAAGCTTTGCAGCGCTTATGGCCACATTTGTGGCAACCTGGAAAGTCTAGCCAAGTTCTTCTATCAACCTCCAATTTTTCACTGATGAACAGACTGGGGGACAGAGTGGAACCTATGGTCTTACCTTTTTTAGCTACGAACCTGACTCCCCGGCTAATAATTTCGTGATAATCGCTGTCACATAAAAGAATGGGTAAGTATTTCTTAATAATTGGTTTAATCTTATGAAATTGGTTGCTATATTGAGTGGAGAAGGTAACCTGTTGCAATTTAGTGTTGGAAGTAGAATTGTCATGTTTTTTGTTTAGAAGTTGTAATCTAGATTGTTTCTTAACCCTATTAAAAGATGTGGAGATGAGATGGTTACTATAGCCTCTCTCCTTTAGTCTCTCTGTGACAAGGGCAGCTTCCCTTATAAAAATGTCTTCGTTGGAACAGTTACGTTTGAGAAGGGTAACACTGAGTAATGTATAACAGATACCCAGGCGGAAGT